>JAJEJO010004266.1:226627-244257 GCA_020662805.1 Glaucomys volans | reverse complement strand
TTTTTTTTTTTTTTTTTTTTTTTTTTTTTTTCCCCCCCCCCCCCCCCTTTTCTTTTCTTCTTTTTCTACCTGGGGTTGAACCCTTGGGCACCTAACCATTGAGCAACATCCCCAGGCTTTTTTTAGTTTTGATTTTGAGTTAGGGTCTCCCTAAGTTGCTGAGGGCCTTGGTAAGTGCTGAATCTGGCTTTGAAGTTGTAGTTGTTTTACCTCAGCCTCTCAGGGATCTCACTGGGATTACAGGCATGGGCACCACCTCTTAAAATTTCTACCACTTCTCTTGCTGCACTGGGAACTGAGTTTCTGGTACATGAACTTTTGGGAATATACTCAAACCATATCCATCTATGGCATTGCCCAAAGGAGGTAGTTCCTTAAGGAACAGTCCTAATGAATTTTTCTCACAAAGGTGAGAAAACTTGGTGTGATCTGGCAAGTCCTTACAAGTGGTCAAGTTCAAAAGTTCAGTTCTGGCTTGAATAGGGGCAGAGGGAAGATTGGGCAGAGACCGACTGAGGGCTTGAACTTCTTCAGAGTAAATGCCTCTTTCCTGGGGAACTTACCTTTCCTCTGTATGCAACATCATTTCCTTTTTCCACAGATCATAATTTCTGAGTCTTAATGACTTCTCTCTACTCCACTGTATTTAATTTTATATTCCATTGTATTTCTCTTTCTACAATTAAGTGTAGTTCTAAAAAGAGTGAGGCCTAGAATATGTGGATGAGTAATTAACCACTACTCCCTCCTCAGCAATTCCTGACACATACCTCTCAGAGGCTCTTTTCCCTTACTTAAGTGTAAGTCCTTTGAGAGCAGGGGCCAGGCTGTTCCTTCTCCCTGTCCATCCTGGTGTTAGATGCAGACTGCTGATAAATGTGTGTGAGCACTTCATAGGGTTATACTCAAGGATTTACCGTGCATTCTTTGGAAGTCTGCCATCATGAAATCAATTTTTAGTGAACCTTTTTTTTTTTTTTGTTTTCATGTGTGTGTGACACTGGGGATTGAACCTAGGGCCTTGCACATGCTAGGCAAGCTCTCCACATTCCCAGATCATGAAATTAACTTTTAAATGGATATCAATAAGGGTTTAGTACAGTAGCTGGCATAGGGCAAGTGTCTAGTTAATAGTAGTTTTGTACCTGTTTTAATCAAAAGTGATATTACTAGGGATATTGATTATGGATTCTGACACTAAAAATCATGTTGAAGTCTGTCTTGCAGTTCTTGCATTGCTTAGTGAATGAAATATTGAATGTTATTGTCATCATTATATTTTATTGTGTACATTCATTCTAACTTCTGTAAGGACACTAAGTAGTATTGTTGATTTTATAATTGGGATAAATATGGGCTTGTGTAACAATTTAAAATTGGTGTGCGACATTTGAGCTAAACCACATTACTCTTGAATTCTGGGACAACTTGGAAGAAAGTTGTGACTTTGAGGAGCTCAGTTCTGTGTTCCCCATGTAAAGGCAGAATCAGGGTTGACACTGCAGTCTTACAGGATACAGAATGACAAATGAACAGATTCTAAGACAGTTGTTTATGTGACCCCATCTTTGCTTCCCTTCCTCTCCAACCAGCTGTGGGAATGTTGGTGTTAGTGGGTAGGGTGGGCAATGAAAGCACCTTCTCAAGCCTCCCATAGTGCCTTGCCCTGTGATCTCAAACTATCTTATGAGGTCTGGGGTAGGTGATGCTTTGGAAACAGAAATAAGTAACAGGGAGTTTACTGTGTGGTTTCAGGGATCACAGATAATTAGAAACCAAAAGGTCACAATTAAGGGTGTTTTCTTGGTGGAACAGTGTTCTAGAGGCTGAAGGAATGACTCAATATTGCTGACAATATTAGGAAAGCTTCTTGGGCTCTAGTGGGGATGATGCTTGGATATTTCAAAATAGACCTGATCTATCTTGTTCTTTTGGCTTCTTTCCTGTAGAGTCTGGTGAGCCCATGATATAAACCTTTCACAGATGGACAGTCTTATCTATCATAAATGGGAACACAAAAACTTCTCATCTTAACAGGTAGCTATCTCATGATAACAGGAAGCTGGACCTTTTGAGGATACTCTATTCCTCTGCACAACCTCTGCTTTTTCAAAATGGAAGGCTTGGCTCCCAGAGGCAGGGCACAGTGGCTCCCTTTTTAATTGGCAGATATGTATTCCCTTAGCTGACAGTGATATATTGTGTCTTTTCCCAGAATGACTTTCATTATGGGTTCCCAGAGCTCTTAGCCAGCCTGGACTGGTTCATCTTAGAACAGCCTTTGTAAAATGAAGAGGATGGAGGGGGTAGGAAGGAGAGCTCCAACAATAGATCTCATTCTTTTAAAATAACCATGACCTGTTACATTAAGTATTAATTGCAAATCTGTTTCAACTTTTTAAGTAACATTCCGTTCTTTGAAGATTTACACTAGCTCATCTAAGCTCAATCATACAATTTAAAACAAAGGACGAATGATCAACTTCTGGGTACCAGTTAGTGTGCTATATTAATTTTAGGATTTTTTTTCCCCCTGAAGAAGTAGGACATTTATTTTTAGGACTTATATACTTTCCCCCCGCCTGTTGAAGACTGCTTAGAAGTGGTATAGGTCTATCTTGAAAGTCTACTTTTGAAGTTTTCTTGTGGTTGGCAAAAAGTTTTAACTTTTATACCCTATAGACAGAAGGAGATGCTCATATCTATACATCTGGCTCACTGACAATGAGTTATAAAGGAAACTTTCTGTTGAATATTATTCTGCATGTCTGCTTTGTTTGAGTTTTCCTGGTTGCTTTCTAGGTATGAGTTTGGTGCCACCTTGTGGGCAATTGTC
Organism: Glaucomys volans; assembly: GCA_020662805.1. Taxonomy (NCBI): domain Eukaryota; kingdom Metazoa; phylum Chordata; class Mammalia; order Rodentia; family Sciuridae; genus Glaucomys; species Glaucomys volans. The sequence continues at coordinate 241,421 of JAJEJO010004266.1, read as the reverse complement.
AGACTATTATACATGCAAATAAAACTTGCACCAAGGCAATTAATAATGCTAAAAATGTGCTCTGTAAATTAGTTAGATTTAAAAAAAAACCCTCTGTGATTCTCCCACTAGATTTGCACAGCTTCATCTTATAAGTAATATTGCTACTTGATTTCAGGAAGCAATTGACTTTGTTTTAAGGGATTTTGATACCTTGCTGAGGTACTGTGCTTTATTATCTGTGGGAAACTTTGTCTAGGTGTCTGTGTTCTTTTTAAATGACTGTGTCTTCAACATAATTTAACACGGTTTTCTTTATTTCAGCTTGAGCTAAATATTAGGAATCTACCCAGATATGTCCTTTTAATGGGTTTTTAATGCTGTCCTTATGAAAGAATATAATAAAGTGAAAACAAATTGCCACCAAAATAATTTCAGGCATATTCAGGTATAAGGAATCCTTATTCATTTATTTTAAATAAAATTTAGACACAAATTTTGTATGTAGTTACCAACTTATAGGTTTATGCAATTTAAAATAAGTAAATTTAAATAAAAATTTAGATACAATGTTTGTATGTAGTTATAGGATTTATGCACTTTAATTAATAAGAGAGTAAAGTCTGCTTCATGATGCTGTTTTTGCATCTAGATGTTACTTTCAGTAAAGTCCTTTGGCAGATTTGATTCTAGGGGTGTGCTTTTTCACTCACTTTATCATACTTCTCATAACAGCCCTCTGGAGTATATAGTAGACTGATTTCATTATCCTTATTTTACCTGTGGAGAAGATGGGATTGGAGGCTTGCCCTGGGTCCAAGGCTAGGGGGGGCAGAGCAGTATTGGAACCCAGCTTTCAAGACAATCATTCTGCTGTTTCTGTCATTGCCTGATGCAGTTCCTATTGTCTCTTGCTTATGCCATAGGATGACAAGTGCAAGAAATAAACATTACTGAGCTGAAAGGAGCTTTAGAAATTCAGGGTGCTGGAGAGAGGGTAGAGGTCAGGGAGGGGAAGGAGAGGAAAAGAGAGATCTTGTTTTGCTGCCAGATAATGGACTTAGGAAATATCTCCTTGATTTTTCTAGAAGGGAAATTGGACCCCTGGTTAAATAATTCCCCCAATTAAAGCTTTTCAAAGGCTCCCTTCACCTATATAATAGTTCAACTCATTTAAATGACTCTTAGCTCCTTTATAACCCATCTCCATGTTTTTCCACACTGCTCTAGTAACACCACTCTGCTGAGTATCCCTTCCCACTTCCTTTCTTAACTCCCCACCTTAGTTCAAGCTGTCCCTGTTTTGACTACCCTTTCTCCTTTTTTTTTTTTTTTTTTTTTTTTTTTTTTGGTACTGGGGATTGAATCCAGGTGCACTCCACCACTGAGCCACATTCCCAGCCCTGTTTTGTATTTTATTTAGAGACAGGGTCTCACTGAGTTGCTTAGGGCCTCGCTAAGTTGCTGAGGCTGGCTTTGAACTCACGATCCTCCTGTCTCAGCCTCCCAAGTGCTGGGATTACAGGTGTGCGCCACCGCGCCCGGCTACCCTTTCTCCTCTTTTTCCTGATGAATCCAAAGCATTTTGCAGGGCTCAGCTCAGATCATTTCCTCACAAGCCTTTCCTTGACCCTTCCCTGTCATTCTCTAGTCTGGTTAAGAGTGTCACTTTTTAAAAATTTGTTCTAATTAGTTATACATGATAGTAGAATGCATTTTGACACATCCTACATAAATGGAGTATAACATCTCCTTCATCTGGTTGTACAGGATGTAGAGTTACACAGGTCATGTAATCATATATGCTCATAGGATAATAATGTCTGATTAATTCTACTACCATTCCTACACCCATGCCCCCTCCCCTCCCTTCACTTCCCTCTGTCTAGTCCAAAATACCTCTATTTTCCCTCTGCCCTCCTTATTGTGAATTAGTATCCACATATCAGAGAAAGCATTAGACCTTTGGTTTTTTGGGATTGGCTTATTTTGGTTAGCATAATATTCTTCAGTTCCATTCATTTACTGGCAAATGCCATAATTTCATTCTTCTTTGAGGCTGAGTAATAGTCCATTGTGTATATGTACCACAGTTTATTTATTCATTTATCTGTTGAAGGGCACCTAGTTTGGTTCATATTGTGAATTGAGCTTCCATTAACACTGATGTGACTGCATCACTGTAATATGCTGATTTTAAGTTCTTTGGGTATAAACTGAGGAGTGGGATAACTGGGTCAAATGGTGGTTCCATTCCAGGTTTTCTGAGGAATCTCCATACTGCTTTCCAGAGTGGTTACACCAATTTGCAGTCCTACTTGCAATGTATGAGTGTACCTCTCCCCCCACATCCTCACCAATATTTATTGTTGCTTGTATTCTTAGTGATCTGAAGAGTGTCACTTTCATATACTCCCATAATGCTGTGCATTGATGGGTCTGGTTTTCTGACTAGACTGTGACATCCTTAAGGGGAAGTCCTGAATGTTATTTACCTTTCTGTTACTAGAATTGAGCACAAGATCTGACCCATATTTCTTCATCACAGCTGTGGCAGGACACAACTGAGGCTAAATTGTAGAAAATAGGGCATTCAGGGTAGAACTGACGACTCATATCTTCTAAAACCCTCTCTCTGCTTTCATTGGCCTCTCCTCCTCTTGATATAAGACAGCATTCTCAGCCCTTTGCCTTGTCTCTTTCCAGTTCTAGCCTTCCAGCCCTCTTCTGTCAGTCTTATTTTGTCCATGTGCAGACATACTCCTTCCACATGACTGGTGAAAGTGACTTCCTGAAAGTGGCTCATTTTCATAGCTTCACAGTCACAGAGGAAAAGTATTCCAGGATAGATTTTAGGGAAGAAATTTGGCCCTGGTTAGATAAAATGCCCATTCCCAGTACAGTTACTATGTTTTGGCACTTCATAATGTTAAACGAATGGTCAGGGTAGTATTTCTCCTCTGTCCCTTGCTTTTTGAGTGTGCTAATTATAGGACTTTTCATATACTCTTTGTTTTCATGTCTCAAAAATGACATGACATAAGACAGGGACTGGCCCTCGGAATATCCTGAGACTGGGATGTAAAGGATAGAGAGTTCAGTTGTGACACTTATAGGTGGCAGTTTTATTTACCTACTTCCTGTATCCTCCCTGCCTCTTAGCCTCAACCAGGATCTTGAACTAAAGTAGATAGCAGGGTGCAGTAAGGCAGAGCCAACTGCATACACCACAGTTCTCTGATACTCTTAAAAAGAGAGCTGGAATTAGAGGGGGCAGGAAAGAAGGATTTGTTCTTAAAACTATTTTATTGTGGAATATCACACAGATATGGGAAGTGCACAAAAAGAACTGTACACTTTAGCATATCAGTCATGGTCCTGGTCCAGGAATAACCCTAGAAGTCCCCTGTGTTCTCCTTTCCAGTCACAGTCCCCTTCCCTCAACAAAGCTAACCATTACCCTGACTTCATGATTATCTTCCTTGCTTTTCTTTATTGTTTTGCTTCCTAAATATGCATTGCTTAAACACTACAGTTAATTTGCTTGTTTTTGAACTTTATACAAGTGCAATCATCTAGTCTTATTCTTTTGTGTCTAGCATCTTTCATTCTGCATTGAGCTTAAGAAATTTGTTCCTTTTCTTGACTGTAGTCTTGATTTGTTCATTTTTTGGCACCACATGGTTGGTATTCTATTATATACATATGCCATCATTTAATCATTTATTTTTCTATTCTACTATTGATGGACATTTGTGTTTTTTTTCTAGTTTGTGGCTATTATTATGCATGGTGTTCCTCTGAACTTTCCAGGTCTTGTCTCTTGGAGCACGTGGGATGCACTTTAGTCGGGTGTACGCTGCAGAGTGGAAGTACTTGGACTTGGGTGGGTATATATTCACTTCATTAGTCAACCTGTCAAACACTTTTCAAAACAGGTGACTAATTTACCAGGTGTGTGTATGTGTGTGTTTTTCTCTCTGCTTCATCTCATTCCCAGTTTTGGTGGCATCACAGGAACCACAGATGAATAATAAGCATAACTTCTATTTATTTAGTGTTTGCTTTGTATGAGATACTGTGCTAAGTGGTTTATAAATAATATATCATTCTTACAGCAATGGAGACAGTTGAATTGCTCTCCTTATTTTGCTCACCTAATCTCCCTAAGGATTAGGGAGAAATTAAGTAGTTTACTCAGGGCCACATAGCCAGTATGTGCCAGAGCCAGGACCTAAACCTACATTTGATCTATGACTCCAGAACCTCTATGCTAAAAGACCAAGCTTTACTTGGTATCTCAAGTGTGGGAAACTGGTTTGGCACAGTGGACATATTATATGCCTTCCTGCATCTGGAAGTTGGCAGTGGTCTTTAGAGCAAGTTCCTATTTTCAGGAAAGGAAACAACAGGGAAGAAGATAGTTATCTGGGAGATTGAAATGTTTTTTACATCTCCTTTGGTATATATACCATTGGGCTCAGGCTCAGCTGCTCCTGTGCTGAGATTTTGCCTCAAATATTTGTTCACTCAAAATTCTTTATTTTTCTCCCCCAAGTTTGAAAGACTTGACTATACTGCTCATACCCCTATTGAAATTCTGAGATTATAAGATATCCATGTGTTTTTGTAATAGGAGTTAGAGTAATAATTAATCAATGAGTTTGTATTTGGCTTTTCTATTAAGTCATTTTATTAGTAATAAAACACATAGAGTAATAAGCTTGCAGTCATACTGCAGAAGCTTTCTTAGTGACCATCTGATATATTTACATTTATCACTACATCCCCACCATTTGTCCTTATAACAGCCAAAGGAGTCTTTAAAAAGACCTATCCCTTATGTCCTCTCACCAAGGTCCTGTGTAACTCCACTACTGCCACCCTTATGCTCCAGCAACAATACTTGGCACTTTTCCATGTGCCAGGCATGATTCTTAACCCCGTTGTATAGAAATTAGTCCTATTTTATTTAGGATGTACCAATTATTATTCCTATTTTATTTAGGGTGTACATGTTTAATAACATGTTCAGGGTCACACAGTTTAGGCAAACATTAGGCAAAACTGGAATCCAAACTCATTTCACCTGGCTCCGAAGTCTGTACTCTCACCCTTTGTACTGTTGTCCCTCTAGACCTCTCTAAATTCCTTTCAAACTCTTCATTCCCTGCATCAGTGGGAACAAGATGCATAGTCTTGTACATTGTCTTCCTTTTGTCTGGGATGCACTTCCCCATGCCCTTGTTTGTTTCTTTTCTTTTTCTTTCTTTCTCTTTTTTTGCTGGGGATTTAATCCAGGGCCTTGCACATGCTAGGCAAGTGCTCTGTCACTGAGCCACCCCTCTGCTCTACTTATTTCTTTATTAATACTCAGATATTGTAATTACTTGGAGAACATTTTATCTTTCTTTGTAGATTGTAAGCTCCCTGAGGGCTGGAGCTCAGCCATCCTGTTTATCCCCAAGTCCTTCATGCTTGACAGACTGAATTCAGTGAATGAGTGCTTATAGCATAGTAAATTAAAAGTGTTTTTTTTTTCTATCTGAAGATAAAGTATTCAAATGAGTCCTAACTTGAAGGAACTCATACTTTCTAATTATTGCTTAAATGGCTTTTTTTGGTCAATATCCCATTGATTTGGATATTTAATAGGGATTTTTAGTTCTCAGTCTACTTTCCTTATAATTTACAAGGCTCCATTAACTCGAGGTGTCCTCCTGATGGTACTGGATTTCATCTCATGGGTTATAGGTTATTAATAGTGCTTAGGCACAATGTGCCAATCTGTAGGTAGTGCACATTGGAGTTGCTGCTTATCAGAATATCTGTCACCTTTTCATATTTTTGTAACTCATAACCTTTCTCAGCTCTCAGACTCAAAATAATTCCTTTAGTTATATTTCTCTGAAAATCATGACCTCTTTCTAGTGAAATAATAGAAAAATTGCTGTTGACATCTATGAGTCTGTGTGGACCAGTTGATTCTTTAATTATGAGGATATTAAATAGTTTTCCTACATTACATAATTGAATAGAGATTATACCATTTAGAACTCACTTCTTAACCATCTTAACCTGCTAGTGTAAATGCTACCCATTGATAAATGTAATGCTACCCAGTGCTATACACTTTGCATCATATTGATGAGATATTTTATCATCCACTTCATCATTAGTATCAATCACCTTAGCAGTTTTTCAAATGTTTTCTACTCTTTTAATAAGTAAGTTTATTAGACTAAGTCTTGCCCTAGTCTCTTGGAAACAAGTGGTATTCTTTTCCTCATGCACTATTTATTAATGATTCTAACTTAATATTTTATATTAATTGTAGTTATAAAGACATAAGAGAATGTTTGTCAGGACAGTTTTAAGTTGCAAACATAGACACCTAAATCAAATCAACCTAAGCAAAACAGGCATTTATTTTCTTGCCACAGCTGGGAAGGATAGATTTGAGATTAAGTTTCAGGAATCTGGTCATCAGGAGTGGAACTGGGGACTCAAGGCTCTAGAACTCTCATTCTACTTCTCTGGTGTCCTCTCCTCTTGTCCTGAGGGATTGTTGTCCAACTCTTCCTTGCCTTGTCTCTCTCCATCTTATCACCCTCCTACCCTTTGCCAATTAGCCTCTTTTTGTCCTCCTTTGGACTTGGCTTCCTCCACTTTGCTTGGCAAGGTGAACCCCAGATGCTCCTGTCACCTTCTTGTACCTTGGTATCCAAGGAGCTCAGGAAAGGGCTTCTCTGACCCCAAAGTGAAGGGGGCTATTGCTAAAAGAAGGGGCACAAGAACATTTGAAGGGATGATGACACCCACTAGACAGTTGCTCTTGAGATTAAACAGACATCCAGGGGGAGATACTTCTGTGTCAGGTACTATGCTAAACCCTAGGGATTCAAAGACCAGTAATGAGATTACAAGCCAAATTAAATGGGCACAAATTAAAGTGGGAGAGAATGGGTTAAAGTAAGGAAGAGCCTCTTGAGAGTGACTGGAGTTTTATTTTGGGTACATTTAATTGTATTCTTTAGAATTTTCTGTTTGTGTTTTAATGAATTGTCAATTTTCTAAGATAAGATGACTATTACAGATATTGTAAATCAATTTCCTGAGAGGTGAACATAGATTTTAAAATTTATTCATTGAAAATTATCATTGTTCCAAAAATGAAAAGAATATTTATTTGGAAAACATAAGAACAAATAAGAGAAAATGAAAAATTCTAGTAGCCTGAGATAGCACTTTGGTTTGTTAGTTAGCATTTGGTATCATATCTTTATAGTATTTTATATGCATACATGTAAAAATAAAATAACATTTAATTTGTACTTTTTTAGACAACTTGGGTTTAATACTTTTACAAAGTATTTTGAATCCTGTCTTTTAATGTTTTATCATAAGCATTTTCCCTTGCTGTGCAATGTAAGATAGAGATAGGATTGTTATTATTCCCTGCTTCAGAGTCCATGAAATTGCCTAACTACAACTCAATTAGCCACTCTTCTGGTATAGCACTTTGAGGTTGTTTGAAAAATTTTGCCAAAACAAAAAATGCCTACATCCTCATCTGCCTTTCAGATGACTTCCTTGGTTCTCATTCCTAGAAGTGCACTTAAAGAACAAAGGGAATGCCCATGTTCAAGGGTCTTGATTCAGATGGACACTCTGCTGTTCAAGAGCTTGATTGATTTAAATTCTCACCAGCTGTAGAGGGGAGAGAGCATAAAACAAAAAAGTAATGGACCATGTCTGACAGTTAGCCCATATCCAGTTAAATGACTTATTTTTTTTGTGTGTGGGGCAGCTCTATGGGAACCAAGTGTAACCCTATATTAGATCCTGTAAAAGGCTCTGACAGTGTGAACTCAAAAATTGAACTTTTAAAAGTGAATTGAACACATGAATTTCTCCAAGTGATGGCTTTCCTGGTTCAAAAATGCTGTATTCTTACTTGTAAACCCAAGTAAATGCAAAATGTAGCATCCATGTTATTTTTGCTTTCTTTTCTTCCTCTTCCTTCACTTTTCTTTCTCTTTCTCCCTCTCTCTCCCCCTATCTTCATTCCCCTCTTCTGCTCTCCTCCCTAAAATAAAATCACTTCTTAGTTATCTCCTTGGGTCTGCTTCCTAGGAGTGTAAATAAAGGATTGAAAGAATACACAACCAAAAACCAAATGTTTTCTCTGATAAGTGGATGCTGATCCCTAATGGGGTGGGAGCTTTGAAAGAATGGAGGAACTTTGGATTGGGCAGTGAGGGGAGTGAGGGGAGGGGGTGTTGGAGTGGGAAGGATGATGGAGTGAGAGGACATTATCATCGTATATACATGTATAATTGCATGGCTGGTGTGACTCTGCATTTTGTACAGCCAGAGGAATGAGAAGTTGTGCTCCATTTGTGAATAATGTGTCAAAAATGCATTTTGCTGTTATATATAACTAATTAGAACAAAAAAGAAAAAGAAAAAGAACACCCAAGTTTCCATTGTTGTCACCAGCAAAAGCAGGAAAATCTGAATAGAATACCCTGAAGTGAAAGTTATAATCTTTAGTAAACTAGAAATATGATTTGAGAACATAGATTCAAGTATTCTGCAAATATTTATTGAATATTTAACTGTGTAGCTATAGTATATCATGTAACAATAATTGCCTCATGAAAGGATTTGGCTCTGAGACACTGCATATTATGTCCCACTCACAATTTGAAGGAAATGATTCCTGATGTGAAATCAGGATTGGGGTGAGAAAAATAGTGCCCTTGGAATTGGACAGATTTGGGTAGAAACCCTGTCTCTGCTGGGTGCTCTTGGATATATTATTTTACTCTTCTGAGTCTCAATTTCTTCATTAGTAAATCTAGCCAACTCATAGGACTCTTAGGAGTAAACATAATGATCTAATTGGCTACTACAGTGATGACACCAGTAGGTGCTCAGTAATTGGTAGCTGTTATTAGTTTTGTTATGATTATTATCATTTTGGTAATGATTCAGGGATTTTATGATGCCTTGGCATTCCTAATGCTTCCCCTAAGCATCTTACCTCATAGAGAAAAACCAACTTTGTGCATTTATGTGCATGCATGCATATGTGTGTTTGATATCTGATAGGTACATGGATGCATGTGTATGTGTGTGTGTAACATAGTAAGTCCTTGTCTTTGAAATAGTCCTAGACCTTCTATCATTATGATTCTTGCAGATGGTGTTAGATTCCTTGCCCTGCCCTGTTCTGCCTCTGAACCCTGAAAGCTCATGGTGGAAGCACATGGGATGAGCTCCCCAGTAAACCTTTATCAGACATCAGGTCTTACATATCTGAGGTCTGGGGTAAGTGGGTCATTTGGCCCCACAATGTGGAGGTGAGACTTCTTCCTATCCAGCTTCATGGTTTTGGGGACTTTGGTGATGGGAGAGAGTGAAGAGATGATGGCCTGAACTTTAGACTTCAAAGCCACATGTGCACAGAACCTGGCTGGGTTGGGAAGGCAGTAAGGTAGTTTCCGGATGAATGACTAAGTCCACATGCATCTACCACCTGCCAATTTTCATTTTTCAGTGCTCAGTGCTATTGTGTTCTCTTGTATTTCCCCCATAAAATCAAATATAAGTTAAAATACATTTGAAAATTCTACTATATATCAACCTCAGAGTCTTCTGATTGATAGGAACTTGGTCCAGAAGCTCCTGAGTCCAAGAATTGTTAAACTGTTGAAGTATCATTACTGTGTTAGAGAAAAAAATTTGCCTGACACTTGTTAAAATGGTAAGGAAGATGCTATTCAAGATGGTTGCAGTAGGAATATTTCACATGGGGACAGAGATTGGATTTGACTCTGAACACAAGTAAGACAATTGAGAATTTATAAACAAAGAGGAGAGTGAGGGTGTCATTGGATAGAAGAGGGAACATCAAAGGTAAGGGGAATTTTTGCTAAATTGTTCTAACAGAATTCTTGTTAAAGACAGGCCAAGGATTTAAAACATCACAGGCCAGAGGTGAAGATCTTGAGCAGACATAAAAGGTTAGGGGTTCTCTCTAAACTGATTTTGCAGGTTTCTTGCTAAGACAGGGCTATATAGGCCTGACAAGGACAGAATGAGTACAGAAGGCCAAAGTCTAGAAAATAGTTCAGAGGAGCCTAACTAAAGTTTGGTCAAGGAGGTCTATTGCCTGCCTAAATAGAATGGAGCACAAATGGCAAGTAGTTAAGGGTTCACATTTGGAATCACACTTGTTTGATGTGAGTATTTGGGTAAGTTACTTGGTTGCTATAATCTTGAGTGCCTTCTTGAAAAATAAACCAAATAGTACCTCCCTGTAAGTAACACAGTGAGCATCAAATGAGATAATGCACTGGAAGGGCTTGTCACAGGGCCTGTCCTTAGAGAAAAACTCAATGAATGGTACTTGCATTGTAAGTTGGGACTATAATTAAGTGGTGATCCAGTAATTCAGTGAACCTTTTCTAATCTATGAATAATATAGGAGAAGAAATTGTTCAGTGAAAACTACTCTGGACTGAGTCTGAATAGCTGGATTTAAAATCTGACTCTACCAATGTTTAGCATATTACTGGCCTTAGTTTCATGCCCACTAGTTGACATGAAGTGAGAAAATATTTGTGAAAGTACTTGGAAAACTACAGAGGACTGTAATTAGCATCTAATCGAAAAGTATCTTAATAGCCCTATGATTGGGTCTGAATCTGTTAGGGTGCCTGTGCCTGTGGGCTGTGACCTTCACATGTGATTCTCAGTTTTGTTTTTTTCCCTTTGGAGAGACCTGAGGGTAGAGGAGGCTGGAGTTGGGTATTTCTCTTCCCCTAGGCAGTTAAGCTCTGTTGAAAAAGTTCCTTTGAGGGAAGGTCTTGATAAGAAGAACAATACATTGGACAGATTTTAAAATGCTACTTTTTTCCAACCCCCTGCAGAAAGAACCAGGGGATTTTCCTTAGCTCTTCACGGATAGAACCTGCTAGGACTCTTGGAGGTAAAACTTACAAAAGTGTGGGGGCCCCCAAGACTGGGCCCCTCTGGAGTTTTTATAATGCTATTTCTTAAAAAATTAAGAAAGAAAATAATACTATATTTCTTTCTCTATTCTTATCATTCTGTATATTGAATACAGGAAGGGAGTTAGCAAAATTTAAGAAATTTATTTAAAGTAATGATAGTAACTTGCAGCCACAGTATAACTGTTTTGTGGTTACACCAGAAGCTCCTAACAAAAGCATGTGGTTCCAAAGGAAAAAGAACTGGATGAAAAGAACACACTACCTTTCCTTGGCTCCTTTGGAGGGAACCAAGTAGTAAGATAAATAATATTTTACAAAACAGAAAATTGTGAGTTATATCCACTTAAGAAGATGGTAGATTTTCAAAATCTACCTAAAGCTGTAAAGACACAGAAGTTATTGGTTTACATTAAACATTAGACAATAATTTATGTAGTCATTGTTTTAGAAAAATCCTTTAAGCTATGTTATTTAAAAAAAACTGTGCTGAATAATTTAATTGCTGGACATTTTGTATAACTGGATTTGTTTATGATTTACATTCTCTGAAGTGAGATCAAAAGAGTAAAAATAAAGGGAGTTTTTAACCCTCCCCCCAAATGGAATTTATACTTTGGACTGCTTTTAATAAAATCTTTTAAACATTAAAATTCTATGTAATACTTTGCAAAAATATTTTGCTTTTAATTATTTCAGGATCCATAAATGACCTTTTATTGGAAAAATAAAGGGGGTGACAAAGGGTGAGGGTAGGCCATAGTGGGAAAACACAGGAATATATGTGTCATTATTTCTGGATTTGTCCTTTGTTCTGTTGGTCCATCCCTTGTACTTGAATTATTTTCCAGATGTCTGCAGCTGGGGCTGCAGCCCTCAGAGGAGATGCTGCTGTACTTTTCCAGACACCAAATTTAGGTTTCTTTCTCTTTCTCACATAGCCCACTTGCTCTTTTCCAATTCAGTGTCACTGGACTTGCTGGTTCCAGTCTGGCTTTCACTCTTCAGTGTATGACTATGAATGATTACCTGACCTCTCTCTACCCTACTTTCCTTGTCTGTAAAACAGGATTAATAATAATAATAATATGGTGAAAATACTTCCCTTTTAGTGTGCTTGGGAGGATTGCACACTAAGGAGGAATGATGCCTGTCTTATAGAATTTACAGCCTAACAAGGAAATATTTTATTTTACATTTTGGTACTGGAAATTGAACCCAGAATGCTTTTCTACCAAGTCAAACCCCCAGCCCTTTTTATTTTTTATTTTGAGACAGAGTCTCACTTAGTTGCTGAGGCTGGGCTTGAACTTGAAATCCTTCTCCCAAGTCCCTGGGATTACAAACATGTGCCAGCACATGCAGCAGGAAATACTTTTTAAGAACCATTCACACAGAACAGTACTGGCGACATGTACAAAATATAGAAAACATCATATAGTTAATGAATTTATTAACTGAACACATTTGTTGACCATCTACTAATTGTGTTGCACCATTATCAGCCTTCTATGTACAGTTTTTAACAAATCTTCAAATCTCAGCCCTCACGGAACCCATGTTGGAAGATAGACACATTAAGATGTTTTCTTTATCCATTCACAATGGAATATCATTCAGCCATAAAGAACAATAATATGGCATTTGCAGGTAAGTAGATGGATTTGGAGAATATCATGCTAAGTGAAATAAGCCAATCCCCCCAAAACAAAAGGGATAATATATCATTATCCCTGATAAGTGGATGATGATATATAAAGGGGGTGGGAGGTGGGGATTAAGAGAAGAATGAAGGAACTTTAGATTACATAGAGGGAAATGAGAGGGAGGAGGGGGCAGGGGTATGAAAGATGGTGGAATGAGACAGACATTATTACCCTACGTACATGCATGATTACACAAATGGTATGAATCTACATCGTGCACAACCATAGAAACGAGAAGTTGTACCCCATTTATAAAAAAAAAAAGAAAAGATAAATAGATCATAATTTCTGGTGACACTGTTTTATGAGGAAAAAGGCAAAGGGACTAGAGAATGATAGGGTATACATGAGGGCCCCAATTTGGATGGATGGTCTAGGATGACCTCCTTGAAGAGGCAACATATAAGCAAAGAACTGAGTGAAAGAGGGACCCAGTTAACACCTAGGGGAAGAGCATTCCAGGTAGAGGGAAGAGCAAAGGCAACAGCCCCAAGGCAGGAGCATGCTTGGCAGTTGGAGGAACAGCAAGGCTGCTGAGGCAAGTGAAGGTGAAAGCTGTGGGAAATGAGGTCTCAGAGGTGGCCAGGGCTGGTGGGGGCGGATTTTAATTTTAACTTTCCTATAGGAAAGTAGCTCATCTGGGCTTTTCAGTTTGGCATGAACTCATGGTTTGTCAGTTTCCACTGTAACCTAGGGCAGCAGATGCCCGTTTTAAAACAGCCTGATTTCAGGAGAAGCATGAAAGCTCATTAGAGTTTTGAGCTCTATTGTGGTCTTTTGACTCTTGAGACAGCACTTGGTGTTTTTCCCCATTGGAGTAGAATGAGTCATGGGCAAGAGGGGGGTCCTGATAAATTTAAAGCCAGGTTCCTCTGTCACTGGTACCACAGAGATGTGGTCTCTGTTTTCTGACCTCTTTCTCCAGGATTAAAATAGCCCAGCATGCTGCTTGCATGTAGTTATTGTTTAGGGACAAAAACTGTGCTGAGTGACTCACCACACATAAGGGGCAAACTGCTTGACTGTGTCTGGGTTGGGCTGCTTCTGAAGATAAGCAGCCCACAGAATATAGTCATAGGAGACAGAGAAGGGCTATCCTCAGTGTTCCATGGAAACAAGAAGAAGAAATGGTTATTTCCATCAGCAGAATCTTTTGGAGTGCTTCACCGAGGAGATGACATCTAAAACCTGATATTGCAGGATTCTATGACTCAAAGCATGTTTTTCCCCAATATTTAACTTTCTTCAGTGAAGCAGGCTGTGACTCTTGTTGCAGTTGGGGCTGGCTGCCTGCAGCTATTGGTTTAGGTAGGTGAATGGCAGAGATGGACAATTTATTGGCTTTTTTTGGGGAGGGGAGTAACTGAGGATTGAACACAGTGTTGCTTAACCACTAAGCAACATCCCCAGCCCTTTTTATTTATTTATTTTTTATTGAGACAGGGTCTTCCTAAGTTGCCTAGGGCCTTGCTAAGTTGCTGCGGCTGGCCTTGGATTTGTAATCCTCCTTCTTCTGAGTTGCTGGGATTATAGGATGTTTATTACTTGTTCCTATGTTGAAAATATTTTAGCCATTTTATATGTCAGTTATCTACTGCAGTATAATAAATTAGTCCCAAACTAGGTGGCTTAAAACAACAGCTATATTATTTGGTTATGCTTCTGAGGGTCATTAGTTTTGGCTGGGTTTAGCTGGCAATTCTCCTTTTTATGTCCTTCGTGGGACTGCAGTCATCTGGTGATTTGACAGGGGCAGTTAGGGGCAGTCACATGTTTGGTTATCGGTGCTGGCTTTTGGCTAGGCCTCTGTCCTCGTGGTCTCTCATCTTCAAAGAGGGCAGCTTGGGCTTCTCATACAACAGTACTGCAGTAAGCTCCCAGTGTGATTTCTTATGTTCTTTTGGATGGTTCTTTTCCTGACCTTAGGCAGTTTCTTCACACACAAGTGATGATTAATAGCTGAATATTCAAGGGGACCTCTTTGCTCTGTGAACTCTAGCCCACTTTGTCTTTCCAGACTCCTAACTTCATCTTCTGGAATCAGGGAGACCACAAGTCTTTGTCTGGGTTTTCCTTCCTTGAGCTGCC
>JAJEJO010004266.1:193965-223492 GCA_020662805.1 Glaucomys volans | reverse complement strand
TTCTTTCTTTCTTTCTTTCTTTCTTTCTTTCTTTCTTTCTTTCTTTCAAGCAGTGCCTCTGTAAAACACTAATACGCAACAGTTATAAGTACAAAATGAAATTACAGAACAAAAACATTCAGTTTGTGTAATAGCTATGAACCAAGAAAAATGACTTTTATAATCTTGAACCTTTACTTAGTTATACATTATATGCTCTGTTTGAGATCACAGTAATCTTTACAACAAAAATCAATCTTTTGAACACAACTTTAAATGAGCTGAAGTCTAGCCTATTTTGGAGCCATTCTAACATGAATTAAGGTGGAAGGCAGAGCCTTATCTCAGGTAAGGTGGGGCTCTTCACAAATAACACAATACAACCTTACATCTTTTTTTTTAATTTTTAAAAAATTTTTAGTTGTAGGTAGACACCTTTATTTTATTTTTATGTGGTGCTGAGAATTGAACCCAGGACCTCATGTGTGCTAGGCATGTACTCTACTACTGAGCCCCAACCCCAGTCTCAACATTATATCTTAAACATAAATCAAAGAAAGGCTAAGAGATCTTTTAACTTTCTTTTTGTGGAAAAAGTGGCAGAATGCTTCCGTGTTTTATGATATCACCTTTAAACAGATCAGACTCTCCTTATTATCTTACCAAAAATGCATTTAAATTCCAATTTCAATGTGAAGAGTAACACAAAATTGTATATACAATGTAATGACAATGGGTTACTTTATCCAGCTGTAAATTATCAAATGACATGAATAAATACCAACCAATTGTGTTATTTTTATACAAATCCAAGACTTTTGCTACACATAATTTTAGTTTGGAGAAGACCAACTTGGCAAAGTGCTCTCCTAAGCTTTCTACTTAATGAAGTTTAACTTTTAAAGTACAATTTAGAATTCAGAGTGTACCATAACAATAATCACAGGTCTGCATGGGTTAACAAAAATTGAAGGCTAACCTTAAATCTCTTATAACTTTAAAAATACAATTTAGAATCCAAAATGTATGGTAGCAATAATCATAAGTCTGCATGGGTTAACACAAATCAAAGGATATCCTTAAATCTCTTATACATTTAGGAAACAGTGTTAATGATCATAAATAGAGCAAATAGATATAAGGCAGGTCTTCAAATAATTATGTGGACCTTCTATGTCAGATACAATGTATAAAAGAGAGCACTTATTGGTTATCTTGCTGGTGAACAACATAAACTTTCATTTTATAAACTTCTACAAAACATACAAGGCTTAGACAGATATAGTTCTCAGCTGCATGCATATAGCTAGTCACATATATTTAGGGTATCGACTATATTGGTATAACCTAAATAACAGTTGTTTGTGTAACCAGTTACAAAGCAATCATTTAAGACTTTAAAACAGGTACAAACCCTAATTCCATTAAGACTTAGTTTCCCCAGGTAATAAAACCTAACAAATATAAGAAAATTATCTTGATAGATAAGAGCAGATCAATGGTTCAGATTTTGCTTCATATTAGTATATTAAAGTTCAAATAATTTTAATGACTGTGCTAATTATAACCAATTTAATCACAAACACAAACTTTTTGAGACTTACCTTCCACAAACCTTCTGTGACTTAAGCATTCACAACTTCTTTACATCCTTAGTTTTGTCTTCTCTTTCATCTTGAACTTTAGCACAAGAATATTACTTTTTAAAATATTTTATTTATTTAAATTTTTTAGTTGTAAATGGACACAATTCCTTTATTTTATTTATTTATTTTTATGTGGTACCGAGGATTGAACCAGTGCCTCAGACATGCAAGGCAAGTACTCTACCACTCTAGCCCCAGCCCCACAAGAATATTATTTTACCAAATTCTTTCTCATATAGAAACATTTCTTTTACCTTCTAATTTTCCATACTAAAATATTACTGTACCTATAACTTTCTTTTATTTTGTTTAGCTTTAGATACTTTCTTAAATTTACATTCTGAAATAGTCCTTATGAATGTTACCTGTGTATGTAATTTACACAATAAATTTCATTCCAGGAGAGGGATCAGACAATCTGGCATATTCAAAAACTGTGACTTAATCTTTTCTTTCCCACGAGACAGTCAAGGGGTTGGAACACAGAATATTTTTGAGCCAAATCTGTCTGCCTTATCATTATCATGATGCCATCAACTTTAGGTGAGTTTCCCACTGCCAGTTGTACCCAGAGGCTCCTTTTGGGTCTTTTTCTTATACTAGGCATATTGATATGCAATGGAGGAGGCCCTTTCCATCCTTTTCTTTAAGCTTCCTTGAAGATCCCTTTGCCCATAAAACATAGTTTGTCTTCTTCTTTTCTGGGTTCAGTTATTTGTTCTGCCAGGCTCCCCAGGCATTTAGTTTGTTGGGATACTGCTAGAGCAAGAATTGCTCTGCCCCAGTGCTGAATATCTCTTGGCCAAATGGGGTGTCCAGTAAGATCTTTATAGGAGAGACTATTCCTGTCCCCATGTTATATACTAACATTGCTGAAATCTACTGCCACATCCTTTGTGGCTAGCAACCTCCACCCCCTGGGGGCAAAAGGGGTTGGAAAGCAGGACAGAGGCCAGTTTCTCTTTGGCCATTTTTCTATAGCCCAGGCAGCTTTTCTGGGATTTTTTTCCCCTCCAGTTTAGGGTTAGTGTCCTTGACCCACAGTGAGAGGATCTACAACTGCCTGGGGCCAGGCTGAGAAAATATTTAAATCTTTAAGACATACATGCCATGCCAGTCTTCATTTGCCTTAAAACTGAATTAAGCAGCAAAAGCAGTGCTTTAAAAAATGATAAGAATGAGTCTTTCAGGATAAAACCTAGCAACTTACTCCTGGTGGTATTGTCAGGAAATTGCTGTTTCCACCATGAGTCCCTCAATTCACTTTCATATGTAATTTAAAACAGGGCATTGGATTAGTTAGTCCTTAGAAAATGGCTTTTTCTTCCTCTTTTCTGGAAGAAGAAGATAAGTGTTCAAAGTGTTCAGGTGATTTGTATGTTATGTTTCTTTATAAAATTTTTCTAGTTGTTTGTCAGCTTTTCTTTTCTTTCTTTTTTTTTTTTTACAATTAACAAAGCAGTTATTTCTTCCCAGAGGTTAACGGTATGTTAGTGAAATGTCAAAATGGAACTAACTTTTAAAAAGCTAAGTTTTCCATACTATTCTAGTCAGCTTCAAAGAACTTTCTCTTTCTCCTAAAGTATTATTCATCATTTGCATTAATAAAACTCATTCTAAATGAGTTTTATTAATTTGTTATTAAATGACTGTAGAAAGTATTTATAAATGTTTTCTTGCCTTAAGATGTAACATTTTCTACTTATTCCTAAAAGAGTGATTATTTGCATTACAAAGGAATTATTAGTTTATCATTCCTTTAAGCCTTGGAATCAAGAATGCCAAAGTAACATTTAGTGTACTTCTCTGAAATTTCATAATCAGAAATTTTAAATTATGTTTATAAGCCATTTGCTTTTATTTTAATATGCTTATGTGTTTTGAAATTGGTTGGGTTGTAAATTTCAAAGTGACTACAAGAATTAGGCTGAATTCAAATCTTTTTTTTAACTTGGATAAATCAAATTAATAATATAAGTATGTGAGAGTTATTGAGAATTTATGTTATCTGTGAAAAATGGAATACCTTGTTCCTAATGGTTGTGTTACTGTTTTGTTTAGTTTGAGAACAACTGTGTTTTAGCTTTACTTGACTGATATCAGTAAATGTATTTATTTCTTAAATATAAGAATGGAACTCATTAATTTGTATAAAAGTAAAACACTATAGTAGCAGAAAAAAATAGCATTGGCTCTTTAGCCAAAATAAGCACTATAACATGGATGTATTTCTATTACTGCCAAATAAAAAAGTGATCATACATCTAGGAAAAAAAAAAAGATTTAAATCTTTTTAACCCTTTCTTCTGGTGTCCTGCTGTCCTTGCACACCAGAGGCAGAGCCTTTTGGCAGCTTCAATTTAGTTCCTGATGGGTCAGACCCCTTATCATACAACTGCATAAAACCCTGAATATACAGAACCTCTTCCATGTACTTTACCCTTGACAGATCAACTTCAACATCAAGATTGTATAATAAGCCAGAAAAACAAAAGGCCATATTATGTTACAGTAAACTGCCTTTCTATTACACAGGCTTATACCTAAAGGTGGCCCATTCAGCCAAGATCTCTTTGCTCTAGAGACTACTGATAAGATCAACACAGTCTGGCCCATGTCTTACAGGGCCAGTAACAGACAAAAACAAACAAACAAAAACAAAAACAGACGAGATGATCAACTGCTGGGAACCTTTAAAACACACAGAATCTAGGAATTAGACCTGAGACCATTCAGCAAATAGAAGAAAAAATAGGCCAGAATGTTCATCATGTTGCTTTAGGACCAGACTTCCTTAACAAGACACCCAAGAGCATGAGAAATAAAAACAAGAATAAATAAATGGGATGGATTCAAACTAAAAAGCTTTTTCTCAGCAAAGGAAACAATCAATAATGTGAAAAGAGAGCCTACAGAGTGGGAGACAATCTTTTCTACACACTTCAGACAGAGCACTAATCTCCAAAATTTATAAAGAACTTAAAAAACTTTCCATCCAAAATACAAAGAACCCAATCAATAAATGGGTAAGGACCTGGGCAGACACTTCAAAGAAGGTGATCAACAAATATATGAAAAAGTGCTCATCATCTCTAGTAATTAGAGAAATGCAAATTAAAACCACCCTAAGATTTCATCTAACTCCAATTAGAAGGGCTATTATGAAGAACACAAGCAATAATAAGTGTTGGCATGGATTTGGGAAAAAAGGCACACTCATACACTCATACATTGCTGGTGGAGTTGCAAATTGGTGCAGTCATTCTGGAAAGCAGTATGGAGATTTCTCAAAAAACAGACTGGACCCATCATTTGACCCAGCTATCCAACTCCTTGGTTTATACCCAAAGGACTTAAAATTGGCATACTACAGTGATGCAGCCACATCAGTGTTCATAGCTGCTCAATTCATAATAGCTAGATTGTGGAACCAACCTAGATGCCCTTCAACTGAAGAATGTATAAGGAAACTGTGGTATATATACACAATGGAATATTACTCAGCCATAAGGAAGAATAAAATTATGGCATTTGCTCCATGGATGGAGTTGGAGAACATCATGCTAAGTGAAATAAGCCAAGCCCAAAACACCAAAGGTCGAATGTTTTCTCTGATAAGTGAATGATGACACATAATGGGGGGGTGCAAAAGAAGATTAGAGGAACTTTGGATGGTATAGAGGAAGATGGGGCAGGAGGGATGGGGGAAGGAAAGATAGTAGATTGAGACAGACAGTATTACCCTATGTATATGTATGACTACATGAATGGTATGAATCTACATTGTGTACAACCATAGAAATGAAAATTTGTGTATAATGAATCAAAATGCAGTCTGTAAAAACAAAACAAAAAAATAGACCTGCAGGTACAAATTTCTTCCACTTTACCTTTGAAAGGGCAACTCCAAATGCAAGATTGTGTATCAATCCAGAAAGCTATTCAAAAGTCATTAACATTCAAATAAAACATTATCTTAGAATGGCTTATACCTATGGGTTTCCCTTTCTTCAACTCACTTTACCTCTGACAGATCAACTCCAATTGCAAGATTGTACAAAAAAGAAACACAGACAATCAGAGAGGAGTCCCAAAACGATGGCCAACAGACTGGAACCTTTAAATTGAGCAGCCAAGATGTTTCCCAAGAGACTACCTATAGGATCAATGCAGCACTGGCCAAGTCTTGAAAGGGGCAGTAACAGATACAAAAAAACAGGCAACCAGAGGGAATTCCCAAGCCCAAGGCCAAGAAACAGATGAGAACCTGGAACAGATCAGAAGGGAGTAAATATCCCTAGTATTCAAGGCCTGTGTAACAGTGACTCCTACACCAGTGGTACCACAGATGTCCTCAGAAGGACCAGATGTTCCCATGAAGAGGAACCAGATGTGTAGAATCAAGGGTCTTGGCACACACACTTGGGGGACCTACCAAATGGTCAAGGGTGTTGTGACTTTACTGAGTTCAGATTTCTTTTTCTCAAAGTGGACCAAGATGGAGCAACCTGTACTGTTCAAGGCAGGAGTTCCCCAAAGCAAAAGGAGCTTCAGCAGCTGCTGGGATGGTTCCTTAGTCCTTCCCTTTACCCACAGGAACAGCTTCTCTGGTTTGACCTGAGGCAAACTCACCCACCTCCTAATTCTCCTGCAGTTGGCTTTCAACAAGTTTGCCAGCACCTTGAATCCTCAGCTTGGAAGTGGAGTTCCTTGGGGAGCCAGGCCTGCCTAAGCAAGCTGGAGTGGGGCTGCTCTTGGGTGCACCCAGGATACCAAATTTGCTGAAAGCTCAGTCCTTGTCCCCTATGCAAATCCAATAAAGAGGATACAGTTTTGTGATTGGAGTGAGATGAAATCTTAGAGTAGTTTTGTGCAGTCACATCAATATTTACAGCAGCTCAACTCACAATAGCTAAACTATGGAACCAACCTAAGATTAACGAACAAAGAAAATGTGGTGTGTGTGTTTAATATGCATGTGTGTGTGTGTGTGTGTGTGTATGTGTATATATATGTATATATATACATATGTATATATGTATATATGTATAGATGATGGAATACTACTCAGCTTTCAAGAAGAATGAAATTATGGTATTTGCTGGTAAATGGATGGAGTTGGAGAATATCATGCTAAGTGAAATAAACCAAACCCAAAAAAACAAAGACAGAATGTTTGATATGCAGATGCTAATTCACAATGGGGGGTAGGTAGGGAAGAATAGAGTTACTTTATATTAGGTAGAGGGGATGAAGGGAGGGGTAGGGGTATGGGGGTAGAAAGGATAGTAGAGTGAAGTAAACCTTATTACCTCATGTACATGTATGTTGTGATCCTACAATATGTACAATCAGAAAAATGAAAAATTATGCCCCATTTATGTATGATTTATCAAAATGTATAAATGCATTCTACTGTCATGTACAATTAATTAGAACAAATTTAAAAATTTAAACAAAGAGGATACAGTTTTGAGAAAAAGAAAAAGAAGGTTTTTTGCTTTGCTAGCAAAGGAGAAACACAGGGAACTCCTGTCCCAAAGGCTGTGATTTTGCCCATCAGAAGGAACAGGGGGCTTTTAAAGAGGTCCTACCCTTTATCTTTCTTTTTATTTTTTAATTTTAGTTTTTTTAAATTTTGATACATTTTGCACAAATGGAGTACAACTTTTCATTCCTATGGTTGTACACAATGTAGATTCATACCATTCATGAAACCATACATATACATAGGGTAATACTGTTGGTCTCGGTCTACTATCTTTCCTTTCCCATCCCCTCCCACCCCATTTTCCTCTACACCCTCCAAAGTTATTTCATTCTTCTCTCCCCCCACCACCTGCCCCCCACCATTCCTGTTTAGTATCATCATCTACTTATCAGAGAAAACATTCGGCCTTTGGTTTTTTGGGCTTGGCTTATTTCACTTAGCATGCTATTCTCCAACTCCATCCATTTATCTGCAAATGCCATAATTTTATTCTTCCTTATGGCTGAATAACATTCCATTGTATATATGTACCATAGTTTCTTTATCCATTCTTCTGTTGAAAGGCATCTAGGTTGGTTCCACAATCTAGCTATTTATTGTGAATTGAGCTGCTATAAACATTGATGTGGCTGCATCACTGTAGTATGCTGATTTTAAGTCCTCTGAGTATAGGCCAAGGAGTGGGATAGCTAGATCAAATGGTGGTTCCATTCCAAGTTTTCTAAGGAATCTCCATACTGCTTTCCAGAGTGGCTGCACCAATTTGCAACCCCACCAGCAATGTATGAGTGTATTTTTTTCCCCACATCCTCACCAACACCTATTGTTGCTTGTATTCTTGAAGATAGTCATTCTAATTGGGGTGAGATGAAATCTGAGGGTACTTTTGATTTGCATTTCTCTTATTACTAGAGATGTTGAACATTTTTTCATATATCTGTTGATTGCTTCTGTGAAGTGTCTGCTCATTTCCTTAGCCCATTTATTGACTGGTTTATTTGTAATCTTTGTGTAAAGTTTTTTGAGTTCTTTATAAATTCTGGAGGTTAGTGCTCTATCTGAAGAGCATGTGGCAAAGATTTTCTCCCACTCTGTAGGCTCTCCCTTCACATTGTTGATTATTTTCTTTGCTGAGAAAAAGCTTTTTAGTTTGAATCTATGCCATTTATTGATTCCTGCTTTTATTTCTTGTGCTTTGGGAGTCATGTTAAGGAAGTCTGGTCCTAAGATGATATGATGAAGATTAGGACCTACTTTTTCTTCTATTAGGTGCAGGGTTTCTGGCCTGATTCCTAGGTCCTTGATCCATTTTAAGTTGAGTTTTGTGCAGGGTGAGAGATAAGTGTTTAGTTTCATTTTGCTGGATATGGATTTCCAGTTTTCCCAGCACCATTTGTTGAAGAGGCTATCTCTTTTCCATTGTGTGTTTTTGGCACCTTTGTCTAGTATGAGATAACTTTATTTATGTGGGGTTGTCTCTGTGTCCTCTATTCTGTACCATTGTTCTACCTGTCTATTTTGCTGCCAATACCATGCTGTTTTTGTTATTATTGCTCTGTAGTATAGTTGAAGATCTGGTATTGTGATACCACCTGCTTTGCTCTTCCTCTAAGGATTGCTTTGACTATTCTGGGTCTCTTATTTTTCCAAATGAATTTCATGATTGCTTTCTCTATTTCTATGAGGTACATCTTGGACTTTTTATCAGAATTGCATTGAATTTGTATAATGCTTTTGGTAGTATGGCCATTTTGACAATATTAATTCTGCCTATCCAAGAACATTGGGAGATCTTTCCATCTTTAAGGTTTCCTTAATTTCTTTCTTTAGTGTTCTGTGGTTCTCACTGTAAAGGTCTTTCACCTCTTTTGTTAGATTGATTCCCAAGTGTTTTATTTATCACTTTTGAATGAAAATGCATTAGATTTATGAGTATTAATTTTATGTCCTGCTACTTTGCTGAATTCATTTGTGAGTTCTAGAAATTTTCTGGTGGAATTTTTTGGATCCTCCAAATATAGAATCATGTCATTGACAAATAGGGATAGTTTGAGTTCCTCTTTTCCTATTCATATTCCTTTAATTTCTTTGGTTTGTCTAATTGCTCTGGCTAGTGTTTCAAGGATCATGTTAAATAGAAGAGGTGAAAGAGGGCATCCCTGCCTTATTCCAGTTTTTAGGGGGAATGCTTTCAGTTTCTCTCCATTTACAATGATGTTGGCCATGAACTTACATAGATAGCCTTTACATTGTTGAGGTATATTCCTACTATCCCTATTTTTTCTGCTTTATGCTTTTTCTGCATCTATTGAAATAGTCATGGGATTCATAATTTTAAGTCTGTGATGAATTACATTTATTGATTTCCAAATGTTGAACCAACCTTGCATCCCTGGGATGAAACCCACTTGATCATGGTGCACTATCTTTTTAATATGTTTTTGTATGGGATTTGCCAGAATTTTGTTAAGGAATACTTTGAAGAGTATTAGAATGAGTTCTTGTTTGAAGGTCTTGTAGAACTTGGCTGAGAATTCATGTGGTCATGGACTTTTCTTGATTGTAGGCTTTTTATGGCTTCTCTTTCAAGACAGGGTCTCACTGAGATACTTAGCGCCTCACTTATGCTGAGGCTGGCTTGAACTTGAGCTCCTCCTACCTCAACCTCCCAAGTTGCTGGGATTATAGGTGTGTGCCATTGAGCATTCTATGTGCTTTTGTTTTCAGACTCCCTTGGGAACATGGTAGGATTGTATTTTTCTATCCCTGATGAATTTAGACACAGTCATCTGACTTGCTTTGGCCAGTGAAGTGTGACCTGTGGCAATTGTTGAAGAAGCCTTTGAGATGATGCTCTTTTTAGCCTGGCTTCTTGAGGATTATCATTAATGGGAGAAATCTTCTAGCTAACCCCTGAAGAATATTTAGCATGAATGATTAATAAAGAGAAATTTGGGAATTTTTTTTGTTACTATAGCATAAGTTATCACCTGATGATCCACTCCCAATATCCCCAAATGAATTATCATCATTAATATTATTTTATATAGTTAATGATTATTTACAATTATAATTACATTTACCAAAATTATTTGCTTGCCTTTTACTTCATATCAATTCTTTTTTTTTAGATCCATTTTTCTTTTTCTCAAACTATGAATTGTAGGATTTCCTTCAAGTTAATGTCGTAAATGTAAATGTTTAGCAGTTGGTTCCCTGAGAGTGACAAAATCTGATTTTTAGGGTTTATCACTTTCTGTGGTGTACATACCCTACTATGACTGATTTCATGTTACCAACATGTTGTCAACTGACTTGTAAAATTCCTGAAAACTTAACCCTTGGTTCTTATAAGCTAGCAGAAGCAGACTGGTATTCCAGGAGAAGTATGTTATGCAGGATGGAATCTTTATTTCATTCTCATTCTTAAATGGCAGATTGGGAGTAAAATTCTAATTTGAAAGTTATTTTCTCTTAACCCTTTCAAGCTGGTGTTGAAATAATATTGTTGCTCTCTTGGCAAGTCTGCTGTATTCTTAGTCCTTGTTCTTTTCCAGTTAATTTTTTCCTTCTCTGATTGTTTTAAAAATTTCTTTGTGTTTGGTGTTCTGTAGTTTTACTTGTATATTCTTAAGTGGGAGTTTACTTTTGCTAATTCTGTGGGGACATAATTTATTCCCCTATCTTCAATGACATTTAGAAAAATTTCAATCATTATCTCCTTGGGTATGGTTTGATATTTAGGGTTCTGGGTAGTTTGAAGAACTGTCCCTTCAGGGGATTTTTGTGTTTGTTTTCTTGCCAAGTATCACTTTGGGATAACTTTTTATTGTTATAAGAACATTTAATATGAAATCTATCCTTTTAACAATTTTTAAACTAATTTTTTAATTTGCTCTAATTAGTTATACATGGCAGTAGAATGTATTTATGCATTTTCATAAATAATATATAAATGGCATATAATTTCTCATTTTTCTGATTGTACATGTTGTAGGATCCCATCAGTCATACAATCATATACGTACATGAGGTTATAATGTCTTTTAAACTCTCCTATCTTTCCTACTCCCATACCCCCTTTCCCCTCCCTTCATTCCCCTCTACCTAAAGTAAGTCTATTCTTCCCTAGTGCCCTCCATTCCTTATTGTGAGTTAGCATCTGAACATCAGAGAAAACATTTAGCCTTTGGTTTTTTTAGTTTATATGTCATTTTCTTTATCCATTCATCTGTTGAAAGACACCTAGGTTGGTTCCATAATTTAGCTACTGTAAATTGAGCTTCTGTAAACATTGATGTGACTGTGTCACTGTAGTATGATGACTTTAAGTCCTTTGGGTATAAACTGAGGAATGGGATAGCTGGAATGGTGATTCCATTCCAAGAAATGGAATTTTCTGAGGGATCTCCATACTGCTTTCCATAATGGTTTCATCAGTTTGTATTCCCACCAGCAATGTATGAGTGTACGTTTCCCCCCACATCCTTGCCAACACTTACTGTTGCTTGTATTCTTAATAATTGCCATTCTGACTGGAGTGAGATGGTATCTTAGTGTAATTTTGATTTGCATTTCTCTAATTGCTAGACATGTTGAACATTTTTTCATGTATTTGTTGATCGATTGTATTTCTTCTGTGAAGTGTCTGTTCAGATCCTTAGCCCATTTATTGATTGGGTTATTTGTGTTTCTGGTGTTAAGTGTTTTGAGTTCTGATGAATGCTTTATCTGAGGAGCATGTGGTAAAGATTTTATCCCACTTTGTAGGATCTCTCCACATAATTGATTGTTTCTTTTGCTGAGAATATCAGCAAACTGTTGCACAGCAGATCTCTAGAGTTATTCATCTTGTATAATCAAAACATACCCTTTGTGGACTGGGGTTGTGACTCAGTGGAAGAGCATTTGCCAGGTATGCATGAGGCACTGGGTTCGATCCGCAGCACCACATATAAAATAAATAAATAAATAAATAAATAAATAAATAAATAAATAAATAAAAGTACTGTGTCCATGTATAACTAAAATATTTTTAAAATACTCTTTGCATAACAATTCCTATTTTCCTTCCCTTAATCCCCTGGTACCCACTAAAAATGATGAGTTTGACTATTTTATATACCTCATATAAGTGGAATCATGCAGCAGTGTTTTTCCTTCTCTAACTGGTTTATTTCATTTCCCTTAATGTCCTCAGGGTTTATCTTTGCTGAGGCATGTGGTAGGATTTTCTTCTCTTTTAGGAATGAATAATATCACATTGTAGGAATATACCACTTTTTTTTTTATCCATTCATCCCCTAATAGATATTGATGTTGTTATATGTTAGGTTATCAGGGTGAATAATGCTGCAGTGAATATGGGAGTGCAAATATGTCTTCAAGATCCTGGTTTCATGCTTTACACTATTGGTGGGATTGTAAATTAGTACAACTACTATGAAAATCAGTATGGCATTTCCTCAAAAACTTAGGCATGAAACTACGATATGATTCAGCTGTACCACTCCTTGGTATTTATCTTGAAGAATTAAGGTTCTCTTACTACAGTGATACATGCATACCTGTGTTTATAAACAGCACAATTCACAATAGCCAAAGTATGGAACTAGCCTTGGTGTCCATCAGTGGATGAAGGGATAAAGAAAATGTGATATATATACACATTGAAGTTTTATTCAGCCTTAAAAGAAAAATGAAATTATTTTGTTTGCAGGAACATGGATGAAACTAGAGGCAATCATGTTGAGTGAAATAAGTCAAACTTAGAAGGTCAAGGGTTATATGTTTTCTCTAATATGTGGAAGGTAGAGAGGAAAAAGGGAAAGAAAGATGGGAGTGGATCTCATGAAAATCAAAGGGAGATCAGTATAGGAATTTTTATTTTTCATTCTGCTAATGTGGCATATCACATTGATTCTTGTATGTTGTACTATCCTTCCCAGGGATAAATCTTATTTGGTCATGGTACATAATTCTTTTCATATATTGTTGAATTTGGTTTGTCAACATTTTTTTTTCTAGAATTTTTCTGTGTTTATTATAGATATTGGCCTGTGCATTTCTTACAGTGTCTTCCTCTGGCTTTGATATCACAGCAGTGCTGGCCTCATAGAACGAGTTTGAAAGTATACCTTTCTAAGTTTTTTGGAGGAGACTGAGAAAGATTGGCATTAGTTCTTTAAATGTTTGGTAGAATTTGTCAGTGGAGATCAAATGTAAACTTTGTTTGTTGGGAGTGTTTAAAATTACTTATCAATCTTCATAGTAGGCACAGATCTGCTCAGATTTTCTGTTTCTGCATGATTCAGTCTTGGTAAGTTCTGTTTCTAGGAATTTATTAGTTTCTTCTGGATTATTCAATTTGTTGATTATAATTGTTCATAATATCCTTTCTATTTCTGTGGCATCAGTTATAATATCTCCTTTTTCATTTCTGATTTTATTTACTTAGTCTAACTAATAGTTTTTCAATTTTTTTATTGTTTAAAAATACCAACTCTTAGTGTTTTTAGAAAATTTTTCTATTCTCTATTTTATTTACTTCTCCTTTAAATACCCTCCTCATAATATTGCACTTGCTGAATCCCATTGGTTTCCATATGCTGTGTTTTCCTTTTCTCCTCAAGGCATTTTCTACTTTCCCTTTTGAATTCTTCCTTTACCTTTTGGTTGTTCAGGAGTGCCTTGGAAACATTTTTATTTCTCCATTTTGGTATTCCCAGATCTTTAGACACTATAAAATGAACCCAAAACTCATAGGAAGGCAGACCCATGGTGACTATTTCTTTTGGGAAACAGTTTTTCCTGACCTGACTGAACTGAGAGTTCAGGCTATGAACTCTGTGTGCTGGTGTTCACTATTCACTGATCCAGTTTAATGCAGATGTCTCAGCTCTAATTTGCTCCTATCCTTTATTCTGCCTACTTCCTAGGCTATTAACCTAGGTCATCTCCCCTCAGTCCCTGCCTATTTCCTTGGTAGCTAAGCCCCCAGTTCTACTAGTCATTCTGGTTTTTAGTTTTCTTCTTAGGTTTTTGTTCCCGAGGATATCTCTTAATTTTATGTAAGCTCATCTATGCATGCTAAAGCGGTATTTTTGGATTTTTCTCTACCTTTCCAGTTTTTGGTAATTATCTGTTTTGCCATATTGCCAGAAACTGAAGTGTAGGTGACACTCTAGGCCCTGAATATCCCTTTCCTCTTGGATTGTTCCAATATCTTCGTCACTGGTTTCTCTCTCTACTGTTCCATCCTTTCATGTTGTCTTCCTGTTCTAAAATAGTCTCCCAATCCCCCTGACTTTTTTTTTTGAAAATTGAATAGAATATGAAGTATTAAAATACCACCCCCCAGATTTTTTCAAATGAATAGTGTAGAAATATTTAAAATAGTATTTAAAGTAAAAATAAGACGGGTTCTTAAAAATCTTTAAGAATATTTGTGGAAAATGTGGAAAAACAAAGCCCTATTTTCTGAAAATATCCTTCAAATATGTTCCTTCTTTCAGGTATTTATTCAAATGTCACATTAACAGGAACGTATGGCTGACTCCCTGATGACCCTATAGAAAATTAATACTCCCCTAACTCAATGAACTTGTATCTCCTTACCATGTTCATGTTTTATTTATCTGTGTTTACCGTTTCTTGATATGCTGTACTTTTGTTTATTGATTACCTTCTCCTATTATATACTAAGTTCTGTGAGATCACAGAACTTGATCTCTTTATTGTCTCTTTATTCACTGTTATATGTCTTGTGTCCCCAATGTCTAGTACTGTGTCTGGCACATGATGTTCAAGAAATAATTTTGGAATCAATTATTGAAATATAAATGATCAGTACAATGTCATATGCTCCAGGTTTTTTTAGTTTATCATTAAAATTAAAACAAAGAAATTTCAAACTTCTATAAAACTCACGGATCTCTAAAAATGCATTCATGAGCCTAAGTTTACAACATATAGTACTAAACATTCCATTTATATATTCCTTGCTTTATGAACCTGTGTTTCTTCTCTGGCATGTTGGGTCCTTTGTCAACGAGCATTGGCAATATGTAGTTACCTCCTACAACTCTTGGGGTTTCTGTTTGGCCATAAAGCTCTATGTTTTTTCTACCCAGAATACTATTCTCCTCCTCCTCCTCCTCCTCCCCTTCCCCCCTCCCCCCCCTCTTTTTTTTTTTTTTTTTTTAATGCCTAAGCTTTGCCCATGCCTTTCACTTTGGCCTGAAATGTCTCCTTAACTTTGGAAAAATTTTTCTGTGTTCTAGGCCCCCACTCAATTTCATATCCTCTATGGTCTTCTGTGCTCAGATAAGATTAAAGCTGCCCTCTCTGTGCTGCCCCAGAACTTTGCACATGCTTCCTTCTCTTCACATGCTTTTCTGTTGTGATTATTGCTCTCCTCATCTGTTATTTCCTCTTGACTAAGAGTGTCTCAGGGCCATGGAAAATGTCTTGTGCTTTCTAGGTTGTGTCCCCAGTTACCTTAGTGTAGTGCCTACACACTGAATAAATAGTAAGTTGAGTGACTCTCACATCTATGCATGGTGCAGCAGACATGAGTGACCAGCTTATGTACTTTAATTCTTAAAGGACTAAAAACAAATCAAGGAAGAATTCTTTGTAGCAAATGATTGTCAATTAGGAGGTATGACAGATTGTATTACAGTCTTAAAAATGTTCTTTTCTTTTAAAAGTCTGTCTGAGAAAGTAAGTAAATGTTATATTTCCTGGAATTCATTGATTCAGTTGCCCAATAACCTTTGAAGATTTCCCAGCATAATGGTTGCTTTTACTATTTTTTAAAAATTTTTTAAAAAAAATTTTAGTTGTAGATGGACCCAATACCTTTATTTTATTTATTTATTTTTATTTTATTTTATTTATTTGTATGTGGTGTTGAGGATCCAACCCAGTGTCTCACATAAGCTAGAAAAGCACTCTGCCACTGAGCCACAACGCTAGCCCTTCTTTTACTATTAATACTAATTATAACATTGAAAGAGGACATTTATTGAGTTCATAGCCTGTACTAAGCTGTGTGTGAATCTATTTACTACAATGGTACCATTACCATTTTACAGTGGAAGAAAGTGGGGGCAAATAATGTGCCAAAGTTTAAACAATACGAAGATAATTAGGTCTTGAGTCTTGGACTCACATTTTTAATCTCCCATACTGGATTTCAGCAATTCCTGCAGTAGCTCTTTTCTCTGTCCCTTCAAAAAGTGATTTAATAGAAAAGAAAACTACACTAAGATTTCATCTTACTCCAGTCAAAATGGCATTGATCAATAATACAAATAATAAATACTGGCAAGGATGTAGGGAAGAAGGTATAACATTTATGGTGGGATGGCAGACTAGTACAACTACTTTGGAAAGCAGCACGGAGATCCCTCAAAAAAACTAGAGTTGGAACCACCATATGACCCAGCTATTTCACCCCTTGGTGGTTTCCCCAAAGATCTAAAATCAGCATACTACAGTGATACAGCCACATCAGTATTTATTGCAGCACAATTCATAGTAGCTACATTATACAATCAAATTGGGTGCCTGTCAGTAGATGAATGGATTAAGAAATTGTAATATATGTGCACAATGGAGTTCTACTCAGTCATAAAGAAGAATGAAGAATTTGCTGGTTAATGGAGGGAAATGGAGAATCTCATGCCACATGAAATAAACCAGGCTCAGAAACTCAAAGGTTGAATGTTTTCTCTCATATGTTGAAGCTAGAGTAAAATAAAGGAAAGGAGGTGAGAAGGATAAGAGATAATAAAGATATAGGGAAGATCAGTTGTGTATAAGAGGCAGAGTGGAATGATAGAAATTCAGAGGCAGAGTGGAATGATAGAAAAGGGGAAGCAAGTCAGAATGAGTTCCCAAAAAATCATGTTTATGTGCGCATATAAATATACCACAGGGAATTTCACCTTTGTGTATAAGAAAAAAGAACCAATCAAATATAAATAAATAAATGAAGGAGGAAAAGTAAGTCTAATAGAGTAGAGGAAGAACAGAGGAGGAGAGGGAGGATGAGAGGAACTGAAATTAAATTCCATGCATGCATCATTTTGTCAGAATGAACCCAACTACTGTGTGTGACTATAAAGCTCTAATAAAAGTGATTTAAAAGCTTATTTAAAAGAATGAGTGTATTCACCTACACTGCAAACTGTAAACTTACCCTCTGTTTTTTTTCTCCTTTCTAAGTCTAAGAAGCCTGCAATTTTCTCCACTCTTACTTCCCTTCAGATTTTTGAACCAAAGAAATAAAATGTTCAAAGATACAGCAAAAATTTCCGCTTATTTGTGGGCCCTTATCTCCATAAGTTTTGTGTCTCAATCTTTTCTTATTCCACAGCTGAGTACCAATGATGACAGGGACCATCATACATTTTAAATAGGGTACAGATGTGTGGATACAAGAGTGCCTTTGGCCTCCCTGTAACTTGGGAAGGGCTCTAGTATGTTGAAATTTATGGAACCCAGAACTAATAGGTCATCTTATTAGGAAGAATGCCAGTGAGAGCTGGAGTTAGTAAGGGCTTGCTTCCATTTAAATCCGTCTTCCATTCAATAATACTTTTGTTCCGGCACCAGCAGTGTCTGCACCGTTAGATACTTTCTTTATATCCCTGTTGGACTTGGTAGGTGACCTGTGTTCCAGATTCAAATTTGAAAGCCATTTTTTTTCCTCTTCTTTACTTTAAGAGTCTCAAATGAATTGTAAAACAAAATAAGTATCCAGAAGTGAAAGAGGCACTTTGCAAGTCCTTTTTAAAAAATATTTTTTACTGTATTTTGGAGAAAATTCTATTTCACTGGCTTAAGGGTTTGAAAAAGAACCCAAAACCATATGAAATCTATGTGCTCATGAATGTATACATAGGCTTCTGAGTTTTTGCTAAGGAAGACTTTTGTTGTTAATAGTAGGTACAGAATTATCCAGATAAAATAAAATAACTTCAAACTGATATTATTCAAGATTGGTATCAAGGGATATTATTTCTCAGTGATACCTCTTTTGTGATGGTATCTGCAAAGAACCATTCCCTTTTCTTTTTCTTTTTTTTTTTTTTGCTTTGCTCTATCCAGTGATAATGTGGATCTCCTGTGGCTTATCATTCTCTTTTTCAGTTTCCAAAGTGGTCCCTCATTCTTCACATTTATCCCACATATTTTTTGGGGGAAGATTTCTCTAAACCCTTTTCAGTGTCTTTAAGCTCCCAGGTGGAAGAATGTTAAATCTGAAACACTTCCCTAAAGGTGTTCTTTGAGAAGTCATTTCAGAGAAGAGTTCTTCATTCTGGTTGGAATGAATCATCAGTTCCAACTCTTGAAGCTTTGGAGCCACTCGGGTATGGAGTGTGGTTAAGGCAGCTGGACCATTGGTGGCCTGTGTTGAAGGGATGTGTCTGTGCCAAAGATGAGCTAGTCTCACGTGGAAAATGGGCCATTGCTTGGCTGCTGTTGCACAGACCCTGATGCTAATTATGGTAATAGGTGGTAATAGGATCCTCCTGCCATTCAGTGACCAGTTAAGACTGGTGTGAGGGGTTAGAAGGGAAAGATGGGGCAGAACCCGTACCTCATGAGCTTGGTGCCAGTGATTTAGAACCAGCAGTGCAGCATTTTCTGCTGTTACTTTGGACAAGCAGTGGTTGGCCTCTTTGGGCCTCAGTTTATCCTTCTGTAAAAGTAAGTGAGGAAGATTATCCTTCTGATCTCTGCCAGTGATTGATTCTGTTAAGTATTTGCTGTCTCTTTAAAATAGTAGCATGGAGGCCTATCCTCCCCTCTTTCCAGGGCTGGTATGACTCAAGAAGCAGAGAGAAGCAGGAGGTACTCAGGGAAAATCTCTCCTCTATAAAACTTTGGGTAGCAAGGGCTAGAGTTTGACTGAGGAAACTTGTAGCTCAGGGTAGGGGAAAATGAGTAGTACAATGCCTGCTATCCAGCTATTTGAAATTGTATTAATTTAGGTATAACCTCTTACTGTCCTAAAAATACTTAGGTGATTAGTGACTTTATCAAATGAATGTGTTCACGGGTGAAGGGGAAGTGACAGAGGAAATTACAGTAAAACTTTTAAAATGTCATCTATGCTAAAGATTTGCTGAGCAATTAAATAAAAGGGCTATCTTCTAGTAACTGTGTGACCATTATTGTTAATATTGGGAAAGTTTCCATTTTAGCTGTAGTTTCTACATTGCATGTTTTGGGTTGCTTCTTCAAATGCATTTAAAAAAATACCAATATTTCTTAAACCAGTTTTTAAAGTCGTGTCAGGATAAATGTTGACAGTAGGGGATGCCATTTTCCTTTAGTTGCTTATGTATTACTGGCTAGTAATTGGGGAAAAAAACACTGAACTTCAAAACGGAAATGGTTGGTATTCCTGAGAGTCCCTTGTAGAGTTATATTCAGGCCAGCTAATGGGAAATCAATTACATCCATCTTTGAGTTGGTATTAAAATAACTGTTTCCTGTTTTCCCTTATTTAAAAAAATGGCAAAGTGCTTAGCATTTTGTTTCCCATCTTGTTGCATTTATTTGATGATAAAACTTTATGTTCATTTTGCCCATCTCTAGTTCTTACTCAAATAGGAAAAGGGGAAAAGGAATTTTAAATTCCA
Source organism: Glaucomys volans (assembly GCA_020662805.1). Lineage (NCBI taxonomy): Eukaryota > Metazoa > Chordata > Mammalia > Rodentia > Sciuridae > Glaucomys > Glaucomys volans. The sequence goes on along the minus strand of JAJEJO010004266.1, from coordinate 203,717 downwards.
GATGTTTACTACCACTACCATTATATTACAATAATAACATGTATTATGTTCCAGGCCCTATGTTTTATGATTTATGGAGACTACTATGCTCATTTACTTTAGAGCATGTTATATAGTCTTTGTATGAATGCTGCAAGTTCGAGTTTGGTACAATTCTTCCTATTTACGAATGAATAATTTGATGCTCATAGTACTTAAGTAGTTTGTTCAAGGCAACATAGGTTGTTATGGGTAGATCCAGAATTCAAAACCCAACTCTTAATCACTGTTAGACTCCCAGATAAGTTTAGTGATTTTTCCAGATCATATAACTGGTTAGTTGCAAAGCTAGAATTATAATGTAAGTCCTTAAATCTAAGCTCAGTGTAACATTCTAGTATGTGCCACCTTAGAGTATTGGTCTGTAATGAAAACCAGACTTCTTACTAAAGTAACTGCCAAGAGAACTTTCCCATGTGTACTGTTCTTAGTGTTATGAATCTTGGCAAAGTGTCACGTATTATCAACTGAAGTGGGCTCTATTGTTATCAATGATGCTTTGTCTGTATGAGGAACCCAGGGTTCCAGTGCTTTTAAATCATTCGTGGAAATTCTCTGTCCAGCTGTATGTGTTTCTTCTTGGGATAGTCTATCTTAAGGGAGAAAGCCTAGGACTGTATTCTGAAATATTCCTTTTTTTTTTTTTTAATGTTTCTCAGCAAACCAGCTCCTCTACGCACACACTGGGGCCACATGTTCCTAGCTGGTCTGCTGTTTGTCTTTTCACACATGAGTTAGCCCTAGGAAGGTTTGGAGCCATGAAAAGTGTTGTACATTCTGTACATGGAGTTATAGAGAAAGGAATCAGAGAACCTGCCCTTAAAATTTGATTAGAGACAAACTGGAAAATGATTAATAAGAGAATAAAGTCACAGAAGAAATAGAGCAGGCCAAGTTGTCTGCAAAGAGATTCTGTTTTCTTTGAAAGAGTTATGTTAAGCCCTTGCTTGAGAAGGAGCATAGATTTATTAAAAAAAATCTTCAAGACTTTTGGGTATAAGCCAGTTCATATTTTTATATAGCTTGGAGACAGTTTTCATAGCAATGAAACCCTAAACTGCTTTACAGTGCAAAACTTTATCATTTTTGTTTTTTCCCCATAGTGTGGAAAAGAGCTTAAGGTCACAAATTTTTAAAAAATCTGCCAGGAACTCATATTTTCCATGTTTGGGGATAAGACACAGTAGATTCTAAACATCTGGCTAGTCCCTATTTAAATAATTGTGTTCCACGAACATCATACATATATAATTATATTTTCATTCTATTTACCTTTTTGTGTTTTAGACATTTTAAAGCCTGGATTAGATTCTGACTCCAGTAGCTATTGGAAGTTGGTCTTCTAAATATTGGCTAAAGCAAAGTGTGTTTTCCCCCTTTTTCCATATAAACTCAGGTGTGGCTTAGTTTCTCATATTTTCATTCTTCGCCTTTTTTAAAAAATGAAGTGAATATGGGAGCTTACAGGAGTTGTACAAAATGAACAACTTTTTTAAGAGTAATATAGTAATATTTTTAGAGCTCAGAGAGTTTAGAATTGGTTGGAGGAAAATTCAATTTTAGACACTGGCCTGTCTCTGCTAATGATGTGATTGCAGTCAAATCCCTTAAGCTACCCCAATTTATCCTCTTGTGAAGTGGACATAGTGTTGGCAGCTTTACATCAGTATTGTCAGATGAATGAGCTGGTGAACGTGAGGCATTTGAGTTTTGGAGGAGAGTTTGGAGGAGTTGTCTGCAAAGAGATTCTGTTTTCTTTGAAAACAGGACCGAGTAATCCAAGGTCAAGTATGTTCCCAACCTACCTACAGCTTAAGCAAAGAGAATTGAAACCTGTTCTCGCTCACATTGTTGCCCTGTGCTTACCATATGTTAAGACAGTTTCCTTTCTGGTCCTCTCATTTTTCTATATTTCATTCACTATTTACTGAGTATCTATTATGTGCTGTTTCAGTATCATGAAAATTAGGAACATCTTTGAGAAGGTCATTCTGTGTGTCTGTGTATAAAATGAATAGACATTTACATGATATACGATAATGACAACTTCCTTCTCACTATTGCCCCTAACACATGTTAATACCTTGTAGAATGCCATTCCAGGGAACCTACTTTAGGAAACATGATTGAAAAGCAAGTTGGTAAAAGTCATAAGGATGTTTAATGTTTTAGTGTCCTGTTTGGTTAAAGAAACACACCAGGTTACTGGTCTTTCCATTTTGGCACTAACATCACCAGTATTTGAAATTGGGACCAATTCCATTGATGTTGTATGTTTCTCTGGGTTCCTGTCTCTTCCCCCAACTTTGGTCATTATTCCCTTGAGTTTTATGTAAGTGAGATGATGTTGCATATATTCTTTATTTTTACTTCTTCCCTTCAATACTCTCTTAAGATTAATTTGTCATTAATGTGTTAAGTCATAATCTTAAGATTAATGTGTTTGCCATTGTTCTTTTGCAAAATGATATAATATTCCATTATATGCATGTACCTTTTTTTTGATGGATTGTTTCTAGTTTTTTTCTATAGAAATAGTGCCATATTTAATGTTCTTGTGTGTGTCTCTTGCACAATTATTTCTTTAGGGTAGTGGGTCCAGCAAACGTTTTCTTTTTTTTTCTTTTTTTTCTTTAATTTTTTTTTATTTACTTATTGATTCATGGAACACAAATGGAGTACAGCTATTGTTTCACTGGTTGTACACAAAGTAGAGTCACACCATCTGTGCGTTCATGTATGTACACAGGGCAATGGTATCTGTCACAATTTCTCTTATTATTTTTACCCCCCCCACCCCATGAACAGACACTTTACAGAGGAAGATCTACAAGCAATCAACAGATTTATGAAAAAATGTTCAACATCACTCGTTATAAGAGAAATGCAAATCAAAACCACCTTAAGATTTCATCTTACCCCAATTAGAATGTCTTTTATTAAGAACACAGGCAACAACAGGTGTTGGCGAGGATGTGGGGAAAAGGATACACTCATACATTGCTGGTGGGAGTGCAAGTTGGTGCAGCCACTCTGGAAAGCAGCGTGGAGATTCCTTAGAAAACTTGGAATGGATCCACCATTTGACCCTGCTATCCCACTCCTTGACCTATACCCAAAGGACTTAAAATCAGATTGCTACAGTGATGCAGCCACATCAATGTTCATAGCTGCTCAATTCACAATAGCTAGATTATGGAATCAACCTAGATGCCCTTCAGTAGATGAATGGATAAAGGAAGTGTGGTATATATACACAATGGAATATTACTCAGCCATACATAAAGAAGGCTGGCAAGAAGGGAGCAAACGTTTTCTGTGAGGTGCTCAATCATAAATATTTTAGCCTATATTATGGATTATATGATGTCTGCTACTCTAATCCACTCAGCAGTTCCATTACATAAGTTAAGGGATATGGCTATGTTCCAGTAAAACTTTATTTACAAAAACAGGCATCAAGTCAGATTTGGCCCATAGACCGTAGTTTGCTAATACTTGCTTTAGGTGTACACCTGAAGATAAAAGTTTTTTGGGTGAGCATATATATGGCTAGTTCTTGCCAATTTATTTTTCCTAAGTGGTTGCCTTAGTTTATCCTTACACCAGCTGTGTTAGTTCTTCTTGATCCACATTCTTGTCATCATTTGCTATTGTCAGACTTTGTGTCACTGTTGCTGTTATTATAATAATTATTATAACGTGTGTATTCATGCATGTGTTGGCCAAGGGAGTGGGATGTAATATGCTTCCTCACTATGGTTTTCATTTTTTTTGGCCTTAAGCCTAAGCTGTATTTTTAAAATTTTTATGTGTTCTAATTAGTTGTACATAACAGTAGAATGCATTCACACATTTCAATAGATCATTCATAAATAGAGTATGATCTCTTATTTTTCTGATTTTACATACTGCAGGATCACATCGGTCATGCAGTCATCCATATACATGAGGTAATAATGTCTGTTAAACTCTACTATCATTCCTTCCTCCATACCCTTCTCTCCTCCAGTCCCCTGTACCTAATATAAAGTAACTCTATTCTTCCCTAGCCCCACCCTCCTTTATTGTGAATTAACTTCCACATATCAGAGAAAACATTTGGCCTTTGGTGTTTTGGGTGTGGCTTATTTCTCTTAGCATGATATTCTCTAACTCCATTCATTTACCAACAAATGCCATTCTTCTTTAAAGGTGAGTAATATTCCATTGTGTGTGTGTGTGTGTGTGTGTGTGTATGTGTATATATATATTTATATACATACATATATATACATATATATGTATATATATATAAATAAATCACATTTTATTTATCCATTCTTCTGTTGAAGGGCAACTAAGTTGTTTCTATAGTTTAGCTATTGTGAATTGAGCTGCTGTAAACACTGATGTGAGTGTGCCATTGGTCTACATGTCTGTTTTGGTGCCAATACCATGCTGTTTTTATTATTATAGCTCTGTAGTATAGTTGGAGGTCTGGTATTGTGACACCTCCTGCTTCACTTTTCTTGGTAAGGATGCTTTGGGTCTCTTATTTTTCCAAATGAATTTCATGATTGCTTTTTCTAGTTCTATGAAGAATGTTGTTGGGATTTTAATAGGAATTGCATTAAATTTGTCTAATGCTTTTGGTAGTATGGCCATTTGACAATATTAATTCTGCCTATCCAGGAGCATGGGAAGTCTTTCCATCTTCTAAGGTCTTCTTCAATTTCATTTTTTAGTGTTCTGCAGTTTTCTTTGTAGAGGTCTTTCACCTCTTTTGTTAGATTGATTCCCAAGTATTTTATTTTATTTTTTTTGAGGCTATTGTGAATGGGGTAGTGTTCATTATTTCTTTTTCAGTGGATTCATTACTGATGTATAGGAATGTGTTTGATTTATGGGCATTGAATTTATATCCTGCTACTTTGTTGAATTCATTTATTCTAGAAGGTTTTTGATGGAATTTTTTTGATCTTCCAAATATAGAATCATATCATTGGCAAGCAGTGATAGTTTGAGTTCTTCTTTATCTATTTGTATACCTTTAATTTCTTTCTTTTATCTAATTGCTCTGGCTAGAATTTCAAGGACAATATTGAATAAAAGTGGTGAAAGAAGGCGTCCTTGTCTTGTTCCAATTTTTAGAGGGAATGCTTTCAATTTTTCTCCGTTTAGAATGATGTTGGCCTGGGGTTTATCATATATGGCTTTTATGATGTTGAGGTATGTTCTTACTATCCCTAGTTTTTTTGTATTTTGAACATGAAGCAGTGCTGTATTTTGTCAAATGCTTTTTCTATATCTATTGAGATCATTATATGATTCTTTTTAAGTCTGTTGATATGATGAATTATGTTTATTGATTTCTGTATGTTGAACCAACCCTGCATCTGTGGGATGAACCCCACTTGATTGTGATGCACTATCTTTTTAATACGTTTTTATATGCAGTTTGCCAGAATTTTTGCATCCATGTTCATCAGGGGTATTGGTCTGAAATTTTCTTTCCTTGATGTGTCTTTGTCTGGTTTTGGTATCAGGGTGACATTAGTCTCATAGAATGAGTTTGGAAGGGTTCCCTTTTTCGATTTCATGGAATAATTTGAGAAGTATTGGTGTTAATTCTTCTTTGAAGATCTTTTGGAACTTGGCTGAGAATTTGTCTGGTCCTGGGCTTTTCTTAATTGGTAGGCTTTTAATGGTGTTTTCGGTTTTATTACTTGAAATTGTTCAGTTTAAATTGTGTATGACCTCCTGATTCAGTTGAGGTAGGCCATATATCTGTAGAAATTTGTCAATGTCTTTAATATTTTCTATTTTATTTATTTCTATAAATTTTTATAATAGTTTCTAATCATCTTCTGTATTTCAGTTGTGTCCATTGTGATATTTCCATTTTCATCACGTATTTTAGTAATTTTGGTTTTCTGTCTTTTTCTCTTTGTTAGTGTGGGTTTGTCAATTTTATTGATTTTTTTTTCAAAAAACCAACTTTTTGTTTTGTCAATTTTTTTTGTATTGTTTCTATTGTTTCAATTTCCTTGATTTCAGCTCTGATTTTAATTATTTCCTGACTACTGTTTTAGGTGTTGATTTATTCTTCTTTTTCTAGGGCTTTGAGATGTAATGTTAGGTCATTTATTTGTTAACTTTTAATTCTTTTAATAAATGAACTCGGTGCAGTGACACTATGTCATTTTAATGTATTGCAAATACTATCTCTCATTTATGGCTAGTTTTTTCACTTTAGAGTGTTTTTTGTTGAACAGAAATTCCTAATGTTAACATAGTCAGATTTATCTTTTTTATGACTCCATTTTTTCCCTGTTAATAAGAAAATAACTTTCTTATTTTTAATAATTTATAGATTCTTTTGACTTTTCGAAGTAGAAAAACCACATAATGGTTTATGAGGTAGAAAACCTCATAATTAATATGAGACTCTTTCTTCTTTTCTACTTATTTTCTGGTCTTACTATTTCAAACTCAGACTTCCAGGAGAATGTTGATTAGCAGTTATAGTGATAGTTTGTATGCTTTTATTCCTCATTTTAAAAGGAACATTTTTTAAAAATTTTTTTATTCTAATTTGTTGTACGTGATAGTAGAATGCATTTATACATTTTCATAGATCTTGCATAAATGGAACATAATCTCTCATTTTTGTGATTATACATATGGTAGGATTGCATCAGTCATGCTGTTATATATGTGCATGAGGTAATAATGTCTATTTCATTCTATCATTCCTATCCCCAAACCCCATCCCCTTCTTTCACTCCTCTCTACCTAATACAAAGTAACTATATTCTTCCCTACCCCCACCCCTTATTGTGAATTAGCATCTGCATATCAGAGAAAACATTCCACATTTGGGTTTTTGGGTTTGACTTGTTTCACCTAGCATGATATTCTCTAACTCCATCCATTTACCAACAAATGCCATAATTTCATTCTTCTGAGTAATTTTACCATTTAAGATGGATAAGTACCAACTCTGCAGTACATACACTCTGTAAGTTAAATAACTTCCTCTTTGTTTCTGGTTTGCTAAGGTTTTTTTTTTTTAAACATTCATGACTTCATATCATGAGCTAATCATATAATCTTTCCTTTTTTATGGTGGTGATTTATATGAAGAGTAGGATGAATGACCCTGTAAATCCTAGAAGAAACCCAACTTGCTCATGATGTATTGTCTTTCTTGTATACTTCTGAAGGCCTTTTGCTAATAATACTCATTGCCTAGGTGTGACATTTGGCCTCTACATTACCTTTCTTATGTAGTTCCTGTTTAGCTATGGTGTCAAAATGATCAAGTCTCACTAGATGAATTGGGGGAGAGTTTGTACAAAAGAGTTTGGGGCTTCTTTGTGAGGAGAATTTTAAACCACTGACTCAGAACACTTCAGGCTTCTTATTTTTTGTACAGTTAGTTTGTATAACATACTTTTCTAGTAGTTCCTCTAACTATTGCATTGGTATTTTCAAATTTATTGGCACAAAATTAAAATGATTTGCATTTCATTTTTAAATAACTCCTGTGTGTTGTGATTTCTGAGAGGTTCATTTTATTATACATTTCAAAGAACCAAGTTCTGTTCTATAGGTCATCTTTATGTGTCTTTGTTCATTAATTCTTTTCTCTTAGCCCATCTATTGGGTTTTCATTTCTGATAGTATATTTTTCATTAATGTAGCTTTTCTTTTTCAAATCTGCTTGTTCGTTTTAGAGAATCACTTTTGCATGATGATTCTATAGTTCCATCTAATCTTTTTAAAAATATTTGTTTCCCTAAACATTTCAAAAATATTTTTATATTCTGCATGTGACTTTCATGGAACTTTCGTAGTTTCTGTGGTAATTTTGTCTTGTATGTTTTAATTAAATGGAAGTTTTGACTCCTGAAGGCTTTTATCCTCTGCCTTCCTGCACCCTCCCAATGGACTTAAAATTGCTTCTTTAGGAACTAGGGACACTAATCTATATAAGTTCCCTTTACAAGTATGGGTTCCATGGGAGAATCTAAGCTGGTTTACTTCCCTTCAGTGAGCCCCAGTTTACCCTCTAAGTCTCAGTACTTGTACTAGTAGGCTTTTTGCTCCTTATTACAGGAAGAGAAAGTAAATATGAACTCACTAGTGGATTCTCTCTCTGCATCTCTTTCTCATTACTCCCACTCTATTCCCACCTTTCTTTTCCTTGGAGATTGCTCTTACTTTCTTGAAAGCCCAGTTTTGCTTTGAAAGTTAGATTTGTTTTTATTTGCTATGTTTTGGTGGGAGGGCCTATCAGAAAATGTAGTGTGTCATAATGTCAGAAATGGAAGTCATTATGACTTCCTTAATTGTCCAGGAATACTGTAACCGAACTGTGTGAAACTGGGAATACATTGGACATACCAAACTAGGTAGCTCCCATTTCATTTATCCATGTGTAATGTATAGATGAGTTGTTTAAAATGCTTTCCTTTTTGTGGACTGAAGAGGGGACTAATCTTTACTATGCAGGGCAGATTTTAAATTATACAACTATAGTAGGGAGAAAGTTTAAAAAGGACTAGTTAGAGGACAAGTATCAGAATCAATATGATACAGTCTACTTGTGCTCTTTGCAGTGACCTGTAGAAAGCAATGGCAGCCTGGATTTCCATTTTCACAGCTGCTTTCCCACCCCTGCCCCCTGTCTTTCCAGTGTTTGCGGGGATTGTGGAGAAGGAGTTTGCCTTATGAGTTTGGCTTATTATTATTATTATTATTTTTGGTACTGGAGAATGAATCCAGGGGCACTTAACTGCTGGGCCACATCCCCAGCCCTTTTTTGTATTTTATTTAGAGATAGGGTCTCACTGAGTTACTTAAGGCCTCACTAAATTGCTGAGGCTGGACTTGAATTTGCAGTCCTCCTGCCTCAGCCTCTCAAGCCGTGGGGATTACAGGTGTGGGCCACCACACCCGCCTGAGTTTGGATTCTTTATGATCAACTAGGAAATGATCCCAGAATTGGGGTGAGGAGTACAAAGTTTTGTCCAACCACACGTTCACTTTTGTACTTGAAGGGAGCCAGTTGTTGGATCACCTGTACTACCTGTCCCATGAGGGCTGAGATGACAGCAGTTTGACTAGGACCCAAAGATGAGGCTGGACTACCTGGTGATATCTTATCCTGATGTAGAAGTTTATTAGAAGGACTTATCTCCCTTGGTGTGCAGTAAAATGGACACCTCAGTAAAAGTGGTTAAGGTTTTGAGAAAGTGAGACCACAGTGGTGCCTGGGAGATTCCACAGAGATGGCTGTAGAATACTGCCTTGCAGAATGCAGCTTTGTAGGTATGTGATAGATCAAGCTGAAATGAATGCTCATTAATTATTTTTCAGTGGGGTTTGAGTGACTAGCTTAAAATAATTAAGTTTACATGGTTGAGGAGGGGTAGGTGATTTGATCTGAAGGAACTGAATAGTCTCAGGAGCAGGGAATTGAAAACTAGGCATTGTTTTTCTTATTTTGATTATTGGGGATGGTGCTATGGCTTTCAATTTCACTTGAATTGTATCCTCGTCTTTTAAAACTGGTGTCTTCTATCATCTACACAGTCCAATTCCAAGGACTTAGAAAGGAAGTCTTAAGTCAGTTGTTTTTGAGGTATTCCATGCCAGTAACTACTGGATGGGACCCAGTGATGTGGAAGTGCAATGATTTAGGGAATCTCTTATCCTCCCTGTAG
>JAJEJO010004266.1:180828-193565 GCA_020662805.1 Glaucomys volans | reverse complement strand
CAAGTGGTAGAGTGGTTTAATCAGGGATGTAGGGGTCCGACTATCTAGATGAGCACCTGACTAGACAACTTATCTATCTGGGTGACATGGAGCAAGTTACTTAATTTCTTTGTGTTTCCATTTTCTTATCCATTAAGTGGAGATCATAATGTGCCTCTCAAGGCAGTTGTGAGAGTTTGAAGGACTTCGGACCATGTGTGACAGGTGGTCAGTGCTAGACAGATTTTTGTAGTTACTCTACCTTAATAGGTGATCTCTCTTTAACTCTGGATTTTTACAAAGTCGCTTCTCTTTCCATCTTTCTTCAAGCGACAGATTCTCATTTACTCCTCAAGACATAGCTAAGTGGTGGTCCCTTGGTTTGGGATGTTTACCTGTGTGGCCCTAGCCTGTGCTACATTTGTGCATTTTCAGCTACATGGCTATGAGACTGTAACCCTTATGACATAGTATTGCTTCTGTTGATTTACCTGTCCTTGGGGATTGTGAGCATGGATTATTTCTTATTTTTTTTATATTTTCTGAGCATGAAGGAGATACTGGACCCTCTTGCTACACTACAGCAAATGAAAACAAATCGTATATTGTATCCTGAATGGATACATGGACCATTTCTTCCATTCATTTCTCCTTCCTTTTTTCTTTCCCTATTTTCCTTCCATCTTTCTTTCTTTCAACCTTCTTGCTCCCCTCCCTTCCTAATTGCCTCCTTCCCTAACTTCTTAACTTCCTCCATTCTTTTACCCTCAAACCTGGGTCTTAGTTGTTCCTAATAAGAGTAGGTAGGTATTACAATGATCTTCACTTTGTAGAGGTGCAAACAAAGCATTGGGGCAATAGGCAACTTGTCCAACCAAAATGACATCTCCTTTACAAAGTTGTCCTTCCAGTTTGGCTGCTGCTGCTCAGAGCGTTTTGGCAGTTTTTCTTTGGAATTCCCTATGGTCAGTTTGTAAACCATATGAGAAAATAAATCTTATTTTGGTTACTCTCAGAAAAGATACTTTTTATTCTTATCATCCTGATTCTTCATGTTTGTCTCCAAATAAATTTGGATTATCTCAGAAATTCGAGCCATCCTCAAAGAGCAAAGATTTGCCATGAAGAATATTTAATTGAACTAGGCGTGATGACACACACCTGTAATCCCAGTGCCTCTGGAGGCTGAGGCAGGAGGACTGTAAATTTGAGGCCAGACTCAGCAAATTAGCTCCTGTCTCAAAATAAAAAATAAAAAAGGGCCAGGGATATAGCTATTGCTAGCTCAGTGGGGATATAGCTCAGTGGTAGAATACACCTGGGTTTAATCTCCAGTAGAAAGGAAGGAAGAAACAAAGGATGAATGTTTAATCAGAAGAAAGTTGCTAAAGCATGCTCCCAAAAGACTTGGCAGCAGCTACATCACTAAAGACTATATATTCTCTTGTGGACTTTGTTTTGATTTAGTACATTGTGGAAAAAGATTGTGTTAGCATTTGTTTCCACCTCTTGTGTTTTTTCATGACAGCTTTATTGAGATAATATTTACCATGTAAAGTGTAAAATTCAATCAGTTTTAGTATGTTCACAAAATTGCATAACTAACATCTAATTTGAGAACATTTTCATCATCCCCAAAAGAAACCCTATACTATTTAGTAGTTATGGTCCATTTCTTTTTCCCCACCCTCCTGGCAATCATTAATTTACGTCTATGAATTTGCTTATTTTAGGCATTCATCAGTGGGATCATACAATTTTGGTCTTTTGTGATTGAATTCTTCATGATATTTTCAAGGTTCATCCTTGTAGTATATACTAATACTTTATTCCTTCTTATGACTGAATAATATCCCTTTGAATAAATAAAGCACATTTTATTTACCCATTTGTCACTTGTTGACATATAGATTGTTTCCACTTTTTTTCTAATATGGATGATATTGCCATGACTATCTGTGTATTAATCAACTGATAGATAAATGTGGTATATCCCAATTTTGGAATAATCTGTATAGAAAGGAATGAAATACTGAGACTTACTTTATCATGGATAAACCTTGAAAGCATGCTAAGTGAAAGAAACCACTTACTGCATGATTCTGTTTTTATGAAATGTCTAGTCTGGGCAAATCCATAGAGACAGAAAGTAGATTAGTGGTTACCAGGGCTGTGGTATGGGGAGTGACTTGTATAGGATTTCTTTCTGAGGTAATAAAAATGTTCAAAAATGTTGATGATTGTACTTTGTGAATATACTACAACCCACTGAATTTTACAGTTTACATGGGTGTATTGTATTACAAAAATAATTCATAATTTCTATTGTTAAATACATACTAGTTGCTTACTCTCCTTGCAGTACTCTGAGAGACACTGGGGTACATGGATGAGAATGGTACTTGTCTCCTATGCTATAAGAAGTTCTCTGTGGATATTCCTAAATAGTAAGAGAAGTGGATACTCAAAAAATATAATCCAATGGTGTATCACACAGTGCTAGTTTCTGGATATAGGCTACACTCAGAAAGATCGCAGCACTTCTAGGTTTCAGCCATAGGATTTCAAAATGTTGACTCTCCCAATGTTTGTATAACTTAGATATAGTGTTTTTCATGATGTATAACAATGTGAGTGCCCTGTCCTGCTTTATGTCCATCTTGAGTCTTGTGCTTATTAGCATTGTATTTTGTCCACAAATAGGATTATGTGTCTGTGAATGAATGAGTAATTGCAGTTTCTGAAGTCTCCTGGTTTTGTCCTAGGACAAAAATACCTTCTGGCTTGTGGCTGCCTCCTACCAGCCTGGGGGTTGGCTCTGTAGGGAAGGTGTTGCCAAATTCATCAAATGATTTCATGCAATGGTTTCTTTTTTGGTAACTGGTAACAATTTTGTTTCTGCGGTGCTTCCACTCTGATTTTGGTTGTAGTGGAGACCTGAAACAACATATGGGTGTTTCTGGAGAATTGTGATTTCCTCTCTGGTAAAACAACCAAGACTTTGGGTTAGCCTGGGTCAGTGAGATTCAGGAAAATAAGAGATGGAATAAACCTCACAATTTGTTTTCTCTTTTCCTTTTTTCTTTTTTCCCTCCACACGTATCAAGCATCAGTGCTATAGATTCTGTGTAGCTTATGGGTCTTTGCTCTAATAAGATTTTTTTTTTCCTTCTGTAAAGATATTCTATGTTGGTTAAGTTCTTTTTGTTAAATATCCTTTGCTTGCACTGGACTTCTCTTTGTGTTGATTTTTTGCTTCATTTTTTTTTTTTTCCATTTCTCATGCTGTTCAGTTACTGGATGCAAGAAGAACCAAGGTTTGTCCACTCTCTGCAGCTCGTTTTGCTCTGTCCAACCGCACCTCCTTGTGTGTTTGGGTGTGTTTGTCTGTGTCTGCATTTGTTCCCTTTTGCTTGCAGAGGCAGTAATCCTGTTTACTAAATCTGTTCCCAGCTTTATTTGTAAAAAAATAAAGTCCCTGTTTGTGTCTACTTGTAGTGGATGCTATTATTTTCATTTTTAAATGGACATACATTTATCATGAAAAATAATGGATAGTAGAATAAAGAACATCTTAGGAAACAAGGAATACTGAGTCTGAAGTGTTGTGGGCATAAATAGGATGTGTTTGTGAAAGTTTCCCTCTAACCCTTTCACTTGCTAAATTAAAACTCTCTAGATGTATACTTTCCCTTGTGATTGACACTAATATACTGTTTTTGTGTATGTGTACATTTCTCTTCTCCTAAGACATTCAGAAAGCATCACTGAATTAATCTCCCCCTTTCCATGTGCTGTCCCATGCTTCTGAAGTTTCCATGGAGGACTTCATGGCTGGCCCCTTGGAATTCATGATTAACATTCCATTTTCATGGTGTGGAAGCAACAAACAGTGCCTGATTTATTTATTGACTTTTTTCCTTCTCCTGTCCTGCTCTATCTTTCTCATCATAGCACCTGCAGTTGACAATCCAGGCCCTTCAGGATGAACTGCGAACCCAGAGAGACCTCAACCACCTCCTGCAGCAGGAGAGTGGCAACCGTGGAGCGGAGCATTTCACCATCGAGCTGACGGAGGAGAACTTCAGGAGGCTCCAGGCTGAACATGACAGACAAGCCAAGGAGCTCTTCCTTCTGAGGAAGACATTGGAGGAAATGGAGCTAAGAATTGAGACACAGAAACAGACCCTCAATGCCCGAGACGAGTCGATTAAAAAACTCCTGGAGATGTTGCAAAGCAAAGGTTTGCCATCCAAAAGTCTTGAGGATGACAATGAACGGACACGCCGGATGGCAGAGGCTGAGTCTCAAGTCAGCCACTTGGAAGTAATTTTAGACCAGAAAGAGAAGGAAAACATTCATCTGAGAGAGGTAAGACATTCACTCACTTTCTCCAAAACCTTATTTTACAAATTAAAACGTTATCAAGTTTTATTTTCATAGGTTGAAAGATATCTTTCAGCTTTAATAAAAATTCCTTCATCATCTGCTTTATAATCTTTCTGTCTGCTTATGACCATTAAACTGGAATTTTGCATTAGTTTTTTTTCCTGTCTCACCACACATTGATTCCATTAGTATTCAGGTACTCAGGATCCAAGCATGTGCAGCACATGCCAATCCTAAGGTGGTTTACAGTTGTTTCCCACAGGTGGCTATAGTTTGGGGTCTTAGGTACAGCACTATTTAAGTTTAGTTGTTTATCAAATATCATCTCTCTAACGGAACAAAACAAATAGGTTATTAGCAACAGAGTGAACTTAAATATTTTTATAACTGAATTGAGAGTGGAATTTATAGGAACTAAAACATATGGGCATTTCTGGAAAGAATGGTAATCTGTGCAAACCAATTCTGAACATTTAAGTTTAAGATAATCTTTGTCTGCATTTACATTTGTCTAGGACACAGTGTTCCAGGTTTTCTGAGTATGTGTTTTGCCATTATTGAATTAAATCATTGATGTCCTTTTCAGGCAGTCTGTCTGGCTTTCTATCACCACTGAATGTTGTGATGCTCAGATATCTGAGAATATGTGGTTGGATAAAGTTTAGAAAAAAATGTGGGTGATAGCCAGGGTTTGAAATTGTTCTAGCAGTTACTTGCCACTGTGGTGGATACAGATCTTAAAAGTGTCATGTAGGCAAATCTGCTCAGGGGGACATGCATCACATAGCAAATCATAAGCAATAAAATGGCATTAAATATATTTTCAAAATATTCTACAGCAGTAAATACTTCCAGAGCAGAACTGATTTCCTGGCATTGAATACCTGTTCAGATGGGCATTGCTTTTTGTGAGTCACTTGCTCAAAAAACTCTGACTTCCATGTTGGGATTTTCTAACATGCAGATGCTCCCAGGAGTTTTCTCTGTAGATTGTGTTTGCTTAGAACATTTGAACCAACTTTGTCTTCAAACCTAATGCTCTCTACTCTTATCCTACCTTGTTTTGTTTTCATGAAACCTTAGCCACATGCTTGGGAAGCCACATAGCTTTGTTTAATATTGAGATGCTTAAAGAGGTGTTTTGTTTAGCATAGTCTTCCCATCCATATTCCAAGAGAATAAATATAGTTGGAAGACTTATAGGATGGTTCCCAGTGATCCCTGCCTCTTGGATTCACATCCTTCTGTAATCCCCCTCCCCTGAGTGTTGTCTAATCCTAGAGACTTGCATGTAAACAATAGAATATGGCAAAAGTAATTGGAGGTCAATGTCACTTCCATGATTAGGTTGGATAAGACTGTTAATTCAATCTTGCTAGCAGACTCTGTTGCCACCTTAGCTTTCATGCTTTGATAAAGCAAGCTGCTACACGGAGAGGCTTATGTGGTAAGAGGTAAGGGAAGCCTCCAGCCAATATCCAGTGAGGAATGGAGGTACTCAGTCTGACAGCTTTAATTCATTGAAAACTGCCAATAGCCTCTTAGTGTGCTTAGAGGTAGAAGCTTGCACAGTCAGGCCCTGACATGGAATGACAGTCTCTGGGCTGACACTTTGCAGCTTGTGAGAGATCATGAAGCAGAGAAACCAGGTAAGTGCTGCCTGGATTACGATTAATGGAATCTGTGAGATAACAAATGTGTGTTGTTTTATGCTGATGAATCTGCAGTGATTTGATACACAGTAATAGATAGCTAATACAATAGGAGCAAATGCTATTCTTCTCCCTGTCTCACTCCATTGATGTCCCATGGAGTTTAGAGAAGAGAAATAATAATTCTGCTATGTATTATTTGCATGTAGACTGACTTTGGATTTTGAAATTTTGCTTGTGTTTTCTCAAAATTATGGTTGGTAGAGGATCACTACAGTTGGAGAAACAGCTTTTATTTGGGATACCAATGGATAATGTATGTACAGCAAGACTGAGATGCCAGAGAAACCTTCATCTGCAGCATCATTCATCACTCCATGGAATCTAGTGATTAGGGTGGACTCATTCTTCCACTATTAGATTCTAATCATTGGTTATACTTAATGGATAGTACATTGATCCTATTGTGTGGCTAAAAACAAGTCAGCTTGTGTTTTCTGAAATTGGTTGGTCCTCTCACAATGTAGGTACAGATCATGTTTGGAGCCTTAACCATCAATATGAATGCACAGAAAGGGTGGTACAGAAAATGAAGCCCAGTGCATTCAACTCGTTTCCTTGAGCATCAAACTAAAGTCAGTGGACAGGCTATGTCTTGGGTCATCAAGAAGAAAGAATGTGGAATATAAAAGTATATTTTATGTTCTATAAATAAATATATATATATATATATATATATATATATATATATATGACTGTATAAAAGTCATTTTCAATTTGAACTCAACAAGCAAGACTTGGAGACTTGAAAGAATCCTTCCCAAGAGAAGGGTTGTAGTAGCATCTGAGAGTCATTTATTAAAATTTCAGGAGCTGTGTGAGTTTTCTATTAAACCATTGATATCCTGAAATTGGTCGTAATTGGAATACCATGGAAATTGATAAATACTACTGTCAGGGTTCACTCCTGTTCCATTCCTGAATGCCTGTTTATCAGCATGCCCCTGAATAAATGTCATGAAATGTCTACCTATAATGTATCAAGAAGAGGCACTGCAGCATCTGAAAATTACATATTGGAAGAATTGTGATTCTGAGTGCATTAACTATTCATGGTTCATCAAAAGTTTTTGAAAGGGTCTGTATAGTTTGTGTGTGAGGCACTATGAAATGCTCTACACTGATTCACACTGAACTCACACAACAACCTCATTGTTTATTCATTAATCCATTTATTCATTCATTGGGTGAATTCTTGTTGAAGATCTATTTGGGGATATAGCAAAGATAACTAATAGTTTGGCTTCATGGGTGCTTGCATTCTACTGGAAAGAAATAGATGACAATTGTGTAGTTAGGAAAATGTCATGAAGAAAAGAAGGTGAAGCATCAATGATCTGAGTGAGGCCATGTTCATACTGGGTGGTCAAGGAGTGTTTTGGAGAGGGTGACAATATAAACTGAGACCTGAATGACAAAAAGGAGTCAGCTATGTGAGGATCTCAGAAGACTATTCTAGTCAGGAGAAAAGGCCCATGTCTTAGGAGGTAGGTGCTATTATTTGGCCATTTTACCTGGGACAACTGAGGGACAACTGACATCAAGAAGTTTGATGTATAGCTGTTATTTGAATCAGGCTGACTCCAGAGTCTCAGCTCTTAAACCACTTCATTATATCCCTTTTCTCAAAGAATCTTATCCAAAGTGTGCTGGGCAGAACAGCTATTTTGTTGTAAGTTGATGTGTGTTCTGAGACAAAAGGGGCTGGAGGGCCAAATGAACTTGGGGACATGCTGGGTTCCACAGAGTTTACCACAACTCCCTACTTTCCAATATGCCAGTGTGTAAGGCTCATTTCCAGGCAGAGTACTGGGGAAGGCAGAGCTTCTTAAGAGTATTTGGCACTGTTCTTTTGCTGCATTGGTGTCCTTTGTAAGACATTTTTTAAAAATGCAATTTTATACATTGTACTATTAGTTTGTGACCAACAAAATACTTAACAACATACAAATAGTTGTTTCCTATTGCCAAGTAACTGGGTAATTTCCTTCATTAGTTATTTTCTAAGGCCAAGTTTATCATAAGCTGTTTCCATATTCTCCACTGAGTTTAGAATGAACTTCTATCAGGTTATTTTAAAAATTTTTAATAGAAAAATGTGTCTGACCACTTTTGCTATTAAACCAGTAAGAATAGCTCAGCTGGAATAAAGAGGTTGCCTGACCTAGGTTAATTTAAATGAATCTAAAACAGGGTTTAAAATGTACTTGAGGTTTTAAAAAAGTTTAGCATGTTCCTGATTTCTTTTTCATTATACATGGTTGGACCAGGTTGGGACTGGATGGTGTAATCCTGGGGAATGGAGTGCTAGTGGTTTTATGATTCATTCTCAGCCAGAGGTGTTGGACCTCACATAAACCCAGTCTTCTGGTCTTGTTCAGCCTATTGTTTCAGAATGTTTGGAGTTATCAGGAATTGCACATGGGGTGTGTGGGGTTGTTTTAGAGTCTTGTTGTCTTTCAGCAGTCTGGAAAAGGCTGAGGGTGAAACCCCTCCTTTGTCTGGTAGGAAACAATGGCAAAAAGGTTGAGATCTCAACTTATTTGGAAGACAGAAATCATTGAACTACAGGAACTACAACTGACATGCTAACGTGAGCCCCAAGCTTGGTTGAGCCTTGACATTCATTACTCACTAGTCTTCTGATGCATTTTGATACAGGTTGATTTGATAAGACAGTGTTTAATGTGGTAATGGTTTACCTTATTCTTTAACTTTTCCTTTTCCTGCAAAGAACATACTGTTCCATGTAAAGTACCCCAAATACTGTTGATTTGATTAAAGAAAAAAAAATGGATTTTTATACCAGGATCCTCTCATGCTTACTCTGCATACTATTTTCTTGACTGGTCCTTAAGAAGAAAGTCAGTGGACTTTAGACATATCTCATTCTTTTACTGCCATGCCCATTGATCTCCTATTCTGATCCCTTTGGGCAGTTTGCCTTTCTTTAGTTGCAAGGGCAGATGAAGACTTGAGTCATGGGGGCCACAGTTGCTAATAATCCAAGATAGGCAAAACCTGCAGGAGATGGGACCTGAGCTTCCCTCTGTGCTATGGGTGGGCAGAAAGGAGAAGCAGGTAACATGAATTCTTGGTCTGATTTATGTATCCAACATGTCCTGAGGCCAGTGGGAGATTCACCAGGGAAAAGGTTGTGACCTAGAAGTTCTTGAGTTTTTAGGCCTTTTATTAATGGCTCAAACCTCCTCTATGTAATCCCTGTCCCAAACTTCTATATGCCACTCTAATGCCCCTCTGCAAACCACATGGCCTTTTTCTGTTTAACACACATTCATCTCTAGTTCTGCTGACTGAACTATGATTTTGCTGATGCAGGCATTTCTAAATCTCTCTCTAAAGATTCAGTTCATTTTATTTCTACCAACAAAGCTTATGATAGAAAATATTCTCAAGTATACAACCATGGTATTTTATATGTAAGATCTTTTATAAGTGCTATGTCACATATAAATTACAGAACTGAATGATTATTTCCTATTTTAATGTAGTTTTTTTTAGCTGATCAGCTCATTCCATCACTATTCCCAGGCCTCAAATATTGCTTGTGCTCAATATATATTTTAATGATTGAAAAACAACTAGAGAATTGCTCTGTGGTTTGTCAATATTGGGAAGGTTCATACTGATTATGTAAGTCCCTGTTCTTTTATGTTTTCTTTATCATTGCTGTATGTTTGGAGTTTTGAGAGTACCTGAAAAATCTCCTTTCAGTTTTTGCAAAATGTGTTGGACATTGTTGGTCATACATGGAACTTCCATATGCAGTATGCTATGGGAGCATAGCAGTATGCTATGGGAGCATTGGTGGTAGTTTTGTGATCTTGTTCAGAGAGTCAGGTGGGCAATAAAACAACTCACACTTAATGGGGCTTATTCCATGCCCAATGCTGTACTAAGTAAATGCTGTCATCATCATCTTTACACAGATAAGGAAACTGAGGCACAAAATGGGAAACTGTTTTCTCCCTTCACATAGAACAAGTGCTGGGGGCATTCTGGCTCTACAATCTGTACTTGTCACCACTGCTTGCTATTACTCCTTGGCTTGTCTCACCAAGAGGATCTCAAAGGGCATTTATATGCTGGACAGATAATAGCAGGAGGATAGATGACTGGCTTAAACTGTGGCAGAGCTGGTCCTCAAAGGCAGGAAGAATTTCAACACTTGGCTTATGAGGAGGTCTGATTGGAGAAGGGATGGTTGAGTCAAGTCATAAAGGTGGGAACTGTGGTGGGTTTGGAGTGCATACAATTTGGGACTGCTGAAACTCCACTTTTCAGGAGAGGGAGAAATAAAGCTGAATAGGTGACATGGGATCAGTTCACTGGGGGCTCTGACACAGGGGATTGGTTTTTACTCCCAGGAGCCTTTAAAGGCATTCATTCTCAAATGAGTCTCATGACTAGAGAAGATATCAATTGAATACAGTATCTCTTTTGAGATTATGTGGCACTTTCATTGACTGATGTCAATGTACTTCACATTCTCCTTGTTTTCAATAAGTTCCATTTTCTCCAAGCACTTTATTCAGGATAGATGCCAACAAAGCATCTTTGTAGAAAAATGCTACTTCTTCTCCTTAATTGACAATGCATCCAAAAGTGTAATTTCATAACTTTTACTCTTCCATTTTGGATGACAGGAAATATATTCATTTCTGTTTAACATAGTTTACTTTATTCTAATACATTCTTTAAAGTTTGAATGCTGCATGCTAATTTGAAATGGTTCAGGTTTTACCCCATATTGATTTTTTTTTGTTTACTTATTGATTCATTGAACACAAATGGAGTACAGCTATTGTTTCACTGGTTGTACACAAAGTAGAGTCACACCATCTGTGCGTTCATTCACGTACACAGGGCAATGGTATCTGTCACACATTCTGTTATTATTTTTACCCCCCACCCTGCCCCCACCCCTCCCTTCCCTCTATGCTATCTATCCTTCCTCCATTCTTGCCATCTTTCCCCCCCACATTGTGCATCATCATTCATTTATCAGAGAGACCATTCAGCCTTTGGATTTTTGGGATTGGCTGATCTCACTTAGCATAACAGTCTCCAACATCATCCATTTACCGACAAATGCCATAAATTTTATTCTTCTTTATGGCTGAGTAATATTCCATTGTGTATATATACCAGTTTCTTTATCCATTCATCTACTGAAGGGCATCTAGGGTGATTCCATAATCTAGCTATTGTGAATTGAGCAGCTATGAACATTGATGTGGCTGCATCACTGTAGTAATCTGATTTTAAGTCCTTTGGGTATAGGCCAAGGAGTGGGATAGCGGGGTCAAATGGTGGATCCATTCCAAGTTTTCTAAGGAATCTCCACACTGCTTTCCAGAGAGGCTGCACCAACTTGCACTCCCACCAGCAATGTATGAGTGTACCCTTTTCCCCACATCCTCGCCGACACCTGTTGTTGCCCGTGTTCTTAATAAAAGACATTCTAATTGGGGTAAGATGAAATCTTAAGGTGGTTTTGATTTGCATTTCTCTTATAACGAGGGATGTTGAACATTTTTTCATAAATCTGTTAATTGCTTGTAGATCTTCCTCTGTAAAGTGTCTGTTCATTTCCTTGGCCCATTTATTGATTGGGTTATTAGTGTTCTTGGTGTAAAGATTTTTGAGTACTTGGTAGATTCTGGAGATTAGTGCTCTATCGGAAGTGTGTGTGGCAAAGATTTTCTCCCACTCTGAAGGCTCTCTCTTCACATTACTGATTGTTTCCTTTGCTGAGAGAAAGGTTTTTAGTTTGACTCTATCCCAATCATTGATTCGTGCTTTTATTTCTTGCACTTTGGGAGTCATGTTAAGAAGAGGAGGGAACCCTTCCAAACTCATTCTATGAAGCTAATATTACCCTGATACCAAAACCAGAGAAGGACACATCAAAGAAAGAAAATTTCAGACCCATATCTCTAATGAACATAGATGCAAAAATTCTTAACAAAATTTTAGCGAACCGCATACAAAAGCATATTAAAAAGATAGTGCACCATGATCAAGTGGGTTTCATCCCGGGGATGCAAGGTTGGTTCAACATCTGGAAATCAATAAACGTAATTCACCACATCAACAGACTTAAAGTCAAGAACCACATGATTATTTCAATAGATGCAGAGAAAGCATTTGATAAAATACAGCACCCATTCATGCTCAAAACACTAGAAAAAATAGGGATAGTGGGGACATTCCTTAATATTGTAAAGGCTTTCTATGCTAAGCCCACAGCTAACATCATTCTAAATGGAGAAAAATTGAAAGCATTCCCCCTGAGAACTGGAACAAGGCAAGGATGCCCTCTTTTGCCACTACTATTCAACATTGTTCTTGAAACTCTAGCCAGAGCAATTAGACAGACCAAAGAAATTAGAGGAATACGAATAGGAAAAGAAGAGATCAAACTATCCCTATTTGCTGATGACATGATTCTCTATTTAGAAGATCCTAAGAATTCTACCAGAAAACTTCTGGAACTCATTAATGAATTCAGTAAAGTAGCAGGATATAAAATTAATGCTCATAAATCTAATGCATTTTTATTCGTAAGTGATGCATCCTCTGAGAGAGAAATTAGGAAAACTACCCCATTCACATTAACCTCAAAAAATATAA
>JAJEJO010004266.1:92972-175828 GCA_020662805.1 Glaucomys volans | reverse complement strand
CAGATGTATGGAGACACACACACACAGACATACACAGATACACACAGAGACAGATAGAGACAGACAGACAGAGATAGAAGCTGTCCCCTCCCTCACTCTTAGCCTCTCAGGAAATGTAGGGCTGGGAATAAGGTAAATTCAGGAAAACAAATCTCAGGGAGGTGATGAGGTGGTATTTTGATCTGAGATACCGTGTGGGAAGGGTGAGATTTTGTGAAAATAAAAGTTATTTGATTCTCAGGAATATTTGTGGAGGCAATAATTATGGACCTGAGAAGACACATAAACCTTACTTTCTGACTACCAGACATGCTATTAATTGGCAATTTTATTTTACAATAAAAATTACTGTCCCCATTTTCCTCAAAATGACTTTTGAATCTCACTTTGTTTTTTAAATAAACATTTCTGTATATGAACTGCCACCCACCCCCGTGGACCATCAAACTTCAAGATAATTTTGGAGTATAGTGGTTTTATCATGTGGAAATGTAGTACAGATGTTCAGAATTACCTTTTCCTTTCCCTCTTTAAAACATGACCACACGTGCTTTGCTTTAAGTACCATTAGGTATTTTTATTATTGCTATTAAAAAATCTTGCCTCAGGCAGATTCCTACTACATCTCAAGTAAAGGCAAATATTAAAATAGCAGCAAGTATTAATGTATGTCACATTAAAATCTGAACTCATATATGGCTTTTTATGCAATCAAGATCTTTATTTTTTTGACCCACTTGACCACATTAGTTTGAGCCTCTTTTCCTCACTTTAAAACTTTGCCCCTCTCCACCAATTTTCTGTAGACCTGAGTTTTTCTCTTTCCCCTGCATGTATCTTTGAACTCAGTCTGATCGCATAATGAAGTTTGATGGGAGGATTTGGACTGCCAGCATGAATTAGTTAGTGCAGGTTTAAAAGTTATTAATGGAGCAGAGTTCTTTTCTTGCAGGGAGTCTCACAGATTCATGGCAGGAGTTCTCTGTTCTTTGAGTGCTTATACATCAGGGCCAGTGGTCATTTACCAGGGAAATACTTTATCAACACTAGATGTATCTCCTACTCAGAAGCCTGTTTAGGGAGATTAACTGCCACTCCAATAAGATTAGCTTCTTTTAGGTCTATTAAGTGTTGCCTTTTTTTTTTTTTTAAATATCTCTTGCTTGGCCTTAATATATGTCTAAAAGTTGGGCCTGGTAGTACACACCTTTACTCCCAGTCAACTGGGAGGCTGAGGCATGAGGATAGCAAGTCAAGGTGAGCCTCAACAACTTAGCCAGGCCCTAAGCAACTTAGTAAGACCCTGTCTCAAAATAAAAGATAAAAAGTAGCTCAGTGGTTAAGTACCCCTGGTATCAAAAAAAAAAAAAAATCAATTGCAGAGCTGGGGGTGTAGCTTAAAAATAGAGTGCTTGCCTAACATCTATAAAGCCCTAGGTTCAACACTTAGTGCCACAAAAATAAAAATAATAAATCAATTTTAAGCCAGATGCAGTGGCATATGCCTATAATTCCAATGACTGTGGAGGCTGAAACAGGAGGATTGCAAGTTTGAGGTCAGCCTGGGCAAGTTAGGGAGACCCTGTCTCAAAATTAAAAAAATAAATAAAAAGGGCTGGGGATGTGATTCAATGGTAAAGCATCCCTGGGTTAAACCCCCAGTACCAAAAGAAAAAAGTTTTCTAAAGAGTAGCATTCCTCCCCAATCCCTAACCTTGATTTAATTGCTTGAACCTGGTATTAAGAATACACTCATCACTTATGTGTACTTTTTAGGTTACAGGAAATTAATCCTTGTTTAAACAAATGATCTGCTATAAAATGTTGCGTTTCCCATTCACATCCAAATGGGAATTCATTGTCAGGTGATTTTCTTTTAGAGAGTGGTACAGGCCTATGTCATTCTGGTAGAATCAACACAGTAAGGAAAGGACAAGGTCTGATTGTGCCTTAAAGAGTACTAATCTTCAGAATATATAAAGAACTCAAAAAACTTTACCCCAAGAATACAAATAATAATAATTACCTTTTCCTTTCCCTCTTTAAAACATAACCACACGTGCTTTGCTTTAAGTACCATTAGGTATTTTTATTATTGTTATTAAAAAATCTTGCCTCAGGCCAGATTCCTACTACATCTCAAGTCAATAAGTGGGCTAATAAATGAGCAGACACTTCACAGAAGAGGATCTACAAGCAATCAACAGATATATGAAAAAATGTTCAACAACTCTAGTAATAAGAGAAATGCAAATCAGAACTACCCTATCATCTCACCCCAATTAGAATGTCTGTTATCAAGAATACAAGCAACAATAGGTGTTGGTGAGGATGTGGTAGACTCATACATTTCTGGTGGGGTTGCAAATTGGTGCAGCCACTCTGGAAAGCAGTATGAAGATTCCTTCGAAAACTCAGAATGGAACCACTATTTGACCCAGCTATCCTACTCCTTGGCCTATACCCAAAGGACTTAAAATCAGCTACTACAGTGATGCAGCCACATCAATGTTTATAGCAACCTAATTCACTACAGCAAGATTGTGGAACCAACCTAGATGTCCTTCAATAGATGAATGGATAAAGAAACTGTGGTATATATACACAATGGAATATTATTCAGCCATAAAGAATAATAAAATTATGACATTTGCAGGTAAATGGATGGAGCTGGAGAATATCATGCTAAGTTAAATAAGCCAATCCCCAAAACCAAAGGTTGAATGATTTCTCTGATAAGTGGTTGATGATACTTAATGGGGGCAGGGGGAGGTAAGGGAAAAATGGAAGAAGGATGGATTGTGTACACTGAAATGAGGGATGGGGAGGGGGCAAGGAAGTAAAGATAATAGAATGAGACAAATATCTTTACCCTATGTATATGTATGAATATGCAAATTGTATGATTCTACTTTGTGTACAACCAGAAAAATGATAGTTGTACTCCATTTGTGTACAATGAACTAAATTAAAAAATAAAAAAATTTTAAAAATAAAGAAAAAAAAGGACTCAGCTTTAGTTGCTTTAAAAGACATAATTCTACACAATGACTGACTCCTTGTCTATTGCACATTGGAAACTTGAGACACTTTGAAAACCTAAAAGGCACAAACCTCAATGTATAGTTTGGATGTCTCCTAAACAACCCTTACAGGCAAAATGATAATTGGAGTATAGTGGACATTTGAGGATGCTTGTATTGAGCATGATGATGTTGGGCATGTAACACAGGTTCTCCAGAGGACGTGAAATATTTTTTTGGAAAACTCACTATCTTTCCCCTTTTTTCTTGGCTGTAATTATCTTTGCATGTTAGCTCCTTGTTTTGCTGCCTTATAGACACAAATATGATTGCATAGAAGACCCAATGAGAATGGTCCAAAACAACTGCACGTCCTGAAACCACAGCAGCCTCCCAGGGAATCTATGTGACACTGTACATCTGAGAATTTCTGGGCTTATCATTCCAATGGAAGAAATTTCATGGAATCTTGTCTTGGGAGGTCCTGATGGATGCTGTTAACATCATAAATCATCATCATCACCACCATTGTTAAAGAGAAGGCTTCCAAGGCATGGAGCTCCCTACTGGGCTTTGGTACTCCTCAGAACAGCTCTGTGAGGTGTTAGTATTGACATTGTCCTATGATATAATCAGGGAAATGAAGTAACTTGCCTAAGACCTCAAGGGGGAATTAACTTCAAAGTGAGAACCAGTACACTCTTTATTATTCCATAGAAATATGAAATAATTTTTAGTAATTTTTTCTACCCGGTTCCTCCTCTTCTCTCTGATTTGTTCCCTTGAAACATTTTTTTTAAAATTTAAGTTTCTCATGTGAATTCTATTATGACTTCATTTAAAAGCTTATTCTTTCTCCTAACATTTGATTTCTCCCTCTTATTTTAACTTCATTCATTTTCTTTCCTTTGTGTTTTTAATCTGCATTGCTTTATATGGTTGTATTTGTTGTATTCATAGCAGCTATTCTGCACTTTTTCAAGAGACCTAAGAATGCTAAGGAAATTTGCCGGAGACTTCTGGCATAGGAGAATTTCAATCAGCAGTTTTCTTTTCCTCCAGTACAACCTTTGCATCCATCTGTGCAAGTTTACTTTTGGGTCTCAAATGAGATGACCTATGCAAAGCACTTTGTACAGGGCTTGACTCAACAAATGTCATTTATGTTTCCTTGAAGAAAGGTGAGGAGGGGATAAGCGAGATTTGGCTTCGCTGTCAGTTGATCTCATAAAACAAGTCTGTGCTCTGTTTTTAAACTATGCATTTCTCTCTTCAGGATCAAAGTTGTCCTGTTGGTGTTTTATAGGTCACTTGTTGGGGTGCAGTGTTGGTTCTGAGCTGAGAAAACTCAAGGGTGTCCTCTCTACTTTCTCAGTTTCATTTTGTAATTTCTTTAGAATGCTATGATTATATTGTGTGATAAATATCTGATAAATAGGACTAGATAAATTAAATCTAAATGTAATACATGTTATGTACATATACAGCCCAGTGTGTTGTAGATGCTTAATGTTTTGGTGTTTCAACATTTTTATCTCCTTTCAAGACTGTGCATTCAGAAATCACACCTTACTCATCTTTAATATTGCCAGCACCTTGCACATTATTCTTTATTATTATTGATCTCTATTTGCCTCCTACCAAGACTGCACAACTATTGTTGTTGTTTTTTGGGGTGCTGGGGATTGAACCCAGGACCTTGTGCTTGCAAGGCAAGCCTTCTACCAACTGAGCTAGATCCCCAGCCCAACTGCACAACTTTCGAGCAGAGATTTTGTTTGTTTGTTTGTTTTAATTATAGATGGACACAATACCTTAATTTTATTCATTTTTTTATGTGGTGCTGAGGATCGAACCCAGTGCCTCACATGTGTGAGGCAAGCACCAATACTACTGAGCTACAACCCCAGGCCAGAGCAGGGATTGTTTTATACATCTTACATAGCATATAGTTAGTGACTGAAGTGTTTGCTGATATAGAAAATGAAGCATGAAAGCATGAAATAATTAAAAATTGTTAAAACTTTTTGAATGACATCAGAATTTGATTTATTAAAATATATTTAATGAATTATATATAAGCAATGATTATGATAGTTGCCTACTTACTTTGTGCTGAGCTCTCAACTAAGTACCAGGCACTCATTGTAAATTTAATCCTAGTTAGAATATAAATCCTTTTTTAAAAATGAATGAGGATACTGAGGCACAGAGAAGTTGTGACTTTTTCAAGGTAACATAGTTACCTTTTTGTTTAACAGTGAGAATTCAGAAGACCTAATTAAGCTTATATTGAGTACCAACTTTGGGGAAAATTCTGTCCCCATCCTAAATTTGTCTCCTGAAGAAACATTATATTTGTAACTGTCTAGTGGACTTACTGTATTGCAGAAACATTCTAATATTAGCCTATTCAGAAATAAATATCTTCTTCCCAGATATTCTTCTGTCCCTATTTTGCTGACTGCCACCACTGTGTACCCCCTAAGCTAAGCTCAACCCTGGGAATAATCCTCAGTTTCTTTTTGTCCATCACACCCTGTATTAGTTCCTTAATGCTGCTGTAACAAATTACCACTACCTTAGTGGTTTAAAACAGCACAACGTGATCCTCTTTCAGTTTTGGGACTCAGAAGCCTGAAATTAGTTTCACTGGGCAAAAATCAAGGTATCAGCAGGCCTGCATTCCTTTGGAGGATTCAGGGAAGAATTTATTCCTTGCTATTCCCAGCTTTAGAGTCTAGTTACAATCCTTGGCTCATGGCGCACTTCTCTATCTTCAAGTCAACACTGAAGTATCTTCAAATCTTTCTGTGAGCCCTGTTTCTGTTGTCGCATTTCCTTCCCTCTCCCTCTGACCCTCCTGCCATGTTCTTATAAGAACCCTCATGAATATATTGGGTCCACCCAGGCAATCCAGGAAAATCTTCACATTTTAAGATCCTTAATCACATCCATGAAGTCCTACTGGCATGTAATACAACATATGCACAGGTTTTAGGGATTAGGATGGGAACATTTTAGGGGAATTATTACTCAACCTACCATATTCTCTGTACCCAACTTATCACTAAGCCTATTTATTATGTCTCTTTACAAACTTTTGGACCTGCCCATGTTTTCTCACTTCCGTTGCTCTTAACTTTGGCCTTATCCTTTTTTTTTTTTTTATTTGTACTAGGGATTGAACCCAGAGGTGCTCTATTACTGAGCCACATCCCCAGTCTTCTTAAAAATTTTATTTTGAGACAGGGTTTCACTAAGTTGCTAAGGCTATCCTTGAGCTTTCAATCCTTCTGCCTTAGCCTTCCAAGTTGCTGGGACTGCAGGTGTGCTCCACTGTATCTGGCAGGTCATTTCCTCTTAATGGGTCTCTTGGTGGTGTACTTCTTGTGGTTCATTCTTCATGATGCTCTCAGGATCATCTTAGAAAAATTTATTTCTGGCTGAGTGTGGTGGAATGTGCTTCTTATTCCAGCTACTTGGAAGGCTAAGGTAGAAGGATCACCTGTTCAAGGCCAACCTCAGCAACTTAGGGCGACTCTGTCTCAAAATAGAAAGGATGGGAAATGTAACTCAGTGGCAGAGAGCTGGGGTCACTCCCCAATACTGTGGGGGAAATGCATGTCTGTCCTTTCAGTAGCTTCCATTGCCTGGAGGACAAGGTACAAACTCCTGCAAAGGGGCTCACAAGGCCCAACCCGACTTTTCTCACCTATTTCCTATTCTTTTTCTCTCCCTGCCTCCTACTTGTCTCAAATTTTGTCTTTGTAGAACAACCAGCCTTTGAGTTCTGTGCCCCTGCTGCATGGGGCTCCCTTCCTCTTCCAGCCTCACCAGACCAACCCTTATTTGTCCTACAGTATTTAGTCTAGGTTTACCCTCCAGAAGTCCTCACTTTGATTCCCTCCTACCCTAGACTAGATTAAGGTTCTTTCCTGTGCATATGTTGTTCATAGCAATTATTAAATGTTAATTTACCTGACTGCCTCTTTCATTAGACCATAAATACTCAAAGGAGCAGCTATGTCAGTTTCATTGGTGCTTTCATGGAACCTAGCACTGTCCTTGGTAGGTGATAAGTACTAGGTAGTTTCATAATTGCTTGTAGAATGATTTGGGTGTAGAGCTACATTGGTTTCCTTTTGTGAAGGATCAACTTTTTATTTTGAACTAATTTTAGACTTATAGAAAATTTGCAAAAATAAGGTAGAGTTTCCATATGTCCCTATTGTTCTCCAGCCTTAATAGTGTGCATGACCTAAGTTTAATTATTAGAACTAAGAAATTGTATTTTTGCTTGCTTTGGTAGAATACCAATAAAACTAAGGGCCCCAATTAAATTTTATCGATTTTTCTACCAGTGTCCTTTTATTGTCATTCTAGGATCCTATGTTGCATTTAGTTGTCATTTCCCCAGGGTCTCCTTATTTTCTCCATGGGTTCCCTAGTTAATCCTTGACATTCTTGGCACCTTGAAGAATATCAATGAATTATTTTGCTGAATCTCCCTTACTGATGTCTTCTCATAATTGTACTCTGGTTCTGTATTCCTCTGAACATGACAGAAACAGTGACATGTCCTTCTTAGAGCATTGTAACATGGAGTTCATGATGTTGCTTTATCTTTTCATTAATGACTGGTGATCATAACAGGTTGAATTCTGCTTTGGGATATTGGCTTAAATGGGTTGTTGTCACTATTATCAACATGGCTAACATTTATTGATCTTTTATGGTGTGCCAGGCACTGTTTTAAACTCGATATATGATAACTCATTTGTTTAATCCCCACAGCAGCTATCATGAAGTTGAACTAATTAATCTTCCCTTGTAATACATGAAGAAACTGAGTTATAGGGAAGTAGATTATTCTGCCTAGAACCTCAAAGCGAGTCACAGTCAAGGTGGTTATAAGGCTTGTGTTCCATCAGGTGATACTACCTCCTTTGTGTATGCCTAGTAGGGAGAGTGGGGGATGGGACTTATAACACCATTCCAGGTCCAGGGCTTCTCATGGAACAGTTACAACACAAACTCTCTCCATAGCTGGCTACCATGTTGGTCTTTTTAATTCTGTATTCACCAATTACGAGTAAGTTTTGAAAGTCTAGGAGACTGTTCATTAGGTTGAATTGAGATGATAACAGTGGGTACAGATAGGGAAAGGAATTAAAGAGGATGCCTTGAAGTAGGAACCATATCTTAAGAATGTAAAGAATGTGGGGAGCAGAAGTGTCTGTGAGAAGTTGTTCTTAGGACAAAGAAGGAAGAAGGAACACAGTGGGAAAAACTGAGAAGGAAACTTGTAGAGAAAAAAGAAAACCCATGGGATGGAGTTGTAGCTCAGTGGTAGAACACTTGCCTAGCATGTGTGAGGCACTGGGTTCAATTCTCGGCGCCACACATAAAGTATATAAATAAAATAAATGTCCATCAACAACAATAAAAAATTAAAAAAAGAGAACCCCAAAAGCTGAATTTTCAGGGACAAGTTCATTTATTCAGTTTTATTTTATGAATAACTTTTAAATCTAAACTATGTCTAGAGAGAGACAGTGAGATAACAGAGACCCTATTATGGGGACTGTGTTAAGATGGGACTTTTGGGCTGGGTCCCTTGAATCGAGAAGTTCATTGACAAATAAGTAGGAAATATGGAGGGTGGGGGGCATATGGTCTGGAAGGTTGATACACTAGCAGACATGATATTCATTCTTGCCCCTCCCAATAAAAAGCTATATGGTTTTAACCAAACCTTGATTTACTCAAATTATATTCATTATATATTATATTGTAGTTTTCCTAATAATCATTTAAAGATTCTGTGAACCCTACAATAAAGTGTGAGGTTAGTAAAAAAATATTAAACACAGGTAGTGTTTAATATTTAAACTGTGAATAGTAAAGATCCAGATGAATGATGGGTTTCTTTACTGAGTCTGGGAATTGAGTGGATACTGGGTGCAGAGTACGGCAATATCCCAGGATGATATTGATGGTGGGTAGCAATAACTAAAGCTGAATAATAAAAGATGATTTCATGTGATCCTGGTCAACAGGGTAGAATTTGAGCTGCCCAAACAGGAAATTAGAAAATTTGTATCTAAAAATAATCTTATCTTTTTTCTTTTCATTGTGACCTCCAGTGCTAAGAAACAAAGACCTTACAGAAATTGTGGTAAGTTTCTGAAACCCTGGTTTGTGAACAGCTATTAGATTTTTTTCAGTACTATGGAAGAGTATTTGTGAGGAAATTAAACTTCATTATACTCTAGCCATTGGTTGCATGATATCAACATTTCTATCAGTTCAAGGAGAATTTTTTAACATGGGAGTGACCTTTGACCCCAGTGCAATTTTGTAAAACTTCAGCAGCTTTTCAGCACAGAGTCTGAGTTAGTGCTCTGCAAGTACAGAAGGTGATAGCTTTAAATGAACTTAGATCCTCTGGAACAGATTTCTCAATTGCAGCACTGTTAACATTCTGGGCTTGATGGTTCTTTC
Source organism: Glaucomys volans (assembly GCA_020662805.1). Classification (NCBI taxonomy): domain Eukaryota; kingdom Metazoa; phylum Chordata; class Mammalia; order Rodentia; family Sciuridae; genus Glaucomys; species Glaucomys volans. The sequence goes on along the minus strand of JAJEJO010004266.1, from coordinate 166,298 downwards.
GTGGCTTTGAGGGCAGTTCTGTGAATTAGAGGATGTTTAGCAACATCCTTAACCTCTGCCCAGAGATGCCAGTACCAATAACCCCAACCCCAACCCCTAATATGTGCCAGTCAAAAATATCTCCATACATTGCCAGATGTTCCCTGGAGGACGAAATCATTCCCTGTTGAGAAACACTGCTCTAAAGTGCATTCTGGAACCCAGCAGATGATTGAAATCTCCTTGAAAGCTCAAAGTGCAGCAGCTCAGACCCCAGGTCACTGTAATCACAATCTGCATTGTAACAAGTTCTGTAGGAGTCCTGTGGATTTGTGAAGGTTTGAGAAACTTTGACCTAGGGCTATGCCTAGAGCAGTATGGCAAGTGCTTTTAAGCAGACATGGCTTACCATTAATAGTGGTATAATCTTGGACAAGTCATTTTACATCTTGGGGACTCTCAACTTTCTCCTCTAAAAATGGGACTAAGAAAACCTGTGTTATGAGAATAAAAGGAGGGAATGGAGTTGGAACAACGAGACGAGAACCTTTCCCTCATTAGAATCTCAGTTGGGCTGGTTCGTGTCCTTTTTATAAAGCTATTTTTCTTGGCCATGGTGAGTTCACTGTTATTTGTAATGATGATGTAAGAGTCTGAGGAAAAGCAATACGCCTGAGTTAGTGCTCTGCAAGTACAGAAGGTGATAAAAAACCTGCTTATTTACAGAGTTTTTTTTTTTTTTTGAATTTTCTACTTTCTTCAAGCTGTTGCTCTTGTGGTCTGGTCCTCCCATTGCTTGAAAAACTGGGATCCCATTTCTGGAAAACTCATTATCCTGAGCTTTGTGAATTCTTAATGATCTCATTTAAAGGCCAGAATCTAAAGGTGGGAAAAGTAAAGTTGATGGCAGCTGAAAGCAAAAACCATTTTAGGGACGAAGCAGCTCATAGGATAAACATTATTCCTGTGCAACTGATTTTGAAATGGGGTGATTATTTTTATGACCATTAGTAAAATTTTTTGGTTATGCAAGATAAGGATAAATATTTTTGCCATGGGAATAAATTGATTGCTCCAGAACTCTGTATTTCCTATTTTTCCTCTTTATCACATCATGTCATTGCCTTGGTGTAGCTCGCATTTTAAGATTTCTCTTTCTAATTTATCAAGAATAACTATTTTATGACTTTGGACTAGTAATCTGACCTGACAAAGATAATTCTCCTTTTTTGGCAAATTAATTAAAAGAATAACATAGAATATGAGCACATACATGCAGTCACATTATCAGGACAATTTTTATGCAAATCATAAATATAGTCATGGGCATCATAATAATGTTTTGATTAATCACAGACCACATATATGACAGTGATCCCATAAGATCATAATGCACTTGCACTGAACAGTTCCTATTGCTTAGTGATATCATAGTCATCAGATGTTCAGATACACAAATACTTACTATTGTGTTGCAGTTGCTTCCAATATTTAGTACAGTAATATATTGTACAGGTTCGTAACCTTCAGGCAAAAGACTATACCATATTACCTTGGTATGTAGTAGGCCCTACTACCTATTTTGCGTAAGTTTACTACATGATGTTTACGTAACAATGAAATTGACTCACAATGCATTTCTTAGGACATACCCTTTCATTAAGTAACATATGACTCTAATTTATCTGAAGTTCTCTGATGCTACTAAATATGAAGGGATGCTATTCAGAGCCAGTGTACACAGTTTTGTAAATTGAATACTGTAAACTCCAGAGGATGCAATTTATATCATGGACAGCATAGATTTATGTATATATATTTTGACAGTGTGCTAAAAAATGGCAGCACAGACCTTTATTCTAACAAAATCAGTATATTGCAGCAGTGTTTTGGAAGATGAAAATAAAATGTGTTGAGAGAAGGAGCTTTTTTCTGTAATTTGCACAAAGGGGCCATATGGACTAGCAGCAGTCCTACCAACTAACCTTTCTTTTGGAGCCTTTACTCTGGTGTGCAAAATAATACAAATAACTGTCCCAGAAGAATGAAGATAGCCATGAGAACCATGAGAAAAATAAAATTTGTTAAATCTTCATATTTCACAAATATGAAATAAGAATCTTCCATGAAAGGGGTGTCCTTGAATATCATTTTCATCTTGAAGCTACTGTTAATGCCTCCCAAGTGAAGGAGAAATCATTTAAGAGATGGTAGAGCTTTACTAACATAGGACAGCAGACTGCAGTAGAGATACAATGAAGAATCTCATTGGCTCAGATTGGTTGAAGATCAGCTGGTGCTGTGAAGGAAGTTGGGTGATATGGTGGTTGTGCTGGAGAGATAGGGGCAGCATTACCAGTCTTATACATGAAATTACACCTAGTGTATGATGTTCTGCAGGACTTTTGTTTCTTGGACAAAGGACAGTTTGCATAACTTAGCATTGATCAAGTGAGCATTTTTGTTTGCCTAGTGTTAGGTCTCAGGTGTACATTTTACATATATTCTTGCAGTTTTTCATTTATACCTCCCAGTCTTTCTAGAGAGTCTGCAGTTCCACATGAAATTTTTTCTGAATAGAAACTGAGTAGGGAAAAATGGCAGTTTCAACTTGGCTTATGAGATGTAATAGCATTTGTGAAGCGGGTAACAGGGGGCTCCTCTGAATAGGTAGGACAGGAGAGAACACAGTTACCAATAGGAAATGAGGAGGTGGAAGTCTATTTTTTTTGTTCAAGTGCTGAAGACATAGAGTTGTTTATTTTGGAATAGATGTGCCCAAGCTGGTCATTTTGATTAGATGGCATGGAAGTGGATATTACCTGGATGATTTTTTGGTGGTCATATAATTTTATAATTGTGACAACAGTGGGGTTTCTAACTGTAAATGTAAGTTGTAAGGTGTGTGGGGGGGGACAGTTTGTTTTTAATAGTAGTTGAGGTGATAAGATTTGCAAAAAATGTGTTAAAACTAAATTATATGATTACAATGTGATAATGATGATGGAAATAATAGGCACTATATTAGATGGCTTATGTAATATAGTTGGAGCCTATGATCATATAATTCTCATATAACTCCTTGAGGAAGTTTCTTTTGTTTTTGTTGTCTTATGGATGGATATAGAAACTGAGGTTTAGAGGGACTAAATTCACATTACTGGGAAGCAGAAGGGATGAATTTGATCCTATCTCTGACCTAACTCAGTTATGTTTCCCAAGGGATTATGCGTAATAACCACATCTCTGGGTGCTGCTCATGGGGATGTGTGAATGTCATTGCTCCTACAAAGATCACCAATCATTCCAGTTGTCTGTGAATGAGGGGTTTCCCAGGATGTAGGATTTACATTAAAACTAGGAAAATATTGGGTGAACTGGGAAGAGCTGGTCACCCTGTTTTTACATGTGCTTATAGAGACTAGGTAAGGATAAGATGGGAACCACTGGATTGCTTCATTTTCTTTGGTATTGTTACTTGTTTTCTGCATAGTTTGGATGAGAATGTGGTTTTCCCATTAATCTTTTTCAGGAGGTAAAGAAAATGTGAGAAGAAAGTGCTGGGCCATTTTAGATCTTGTCTTTAGCTTTCAGTCTTCCTCAGAGACTTTCTAGAAGAGGTGAAGAGACAATTTTAAATACACAGATAAATAGCCTGCCATGTTGGTGGAAAACAATGGCTGGGCCATGGGTTGCATTTCAACCAGATGTCTCAGATCTGGATTTTGCTAAGTTGATGGATTTTAGTAATTTGGGGGTATCCATCTGTCATATGACCCCACCCTGAACATGAGCTGTTCTTCTTCCTTTATTAGGAGTTCAGAAATTAGAATTTAATGTTTAACAAATATCCACATTCTGAAACTGAAAAAATACAGTAATAAATATGCTTGTTTTAAAATGGAAATTTGCTATGTGGAAGTGTCTGCTCCTTTGGGGAAATTCTTCAGATTTGATCATCTCATTATGGGAGATCTGCCTTTGGACCTGGCAGTTGTTCAAGGAGAAACTTATTTGATTCCTTTTTTTCCCCTTGTAAAAATTAGAGTGATTTATCTACTTTTTTTTAAGGTGCCTTTGTGCTCTCATTAGAAACTGAGAAATATGTGTTTTAACTAATTGACTATTTTACCTATTTGGTCACTCATTTTTTGGTCCTTTTTTTGCCCCTTCTTAAAGAGTTTGGGTTAGGGAGGAGAAATCTCTACCTCCTCAGTACATCTGCTGTTTGTTTTTATAGCTGACTTTGGAATGCTGTTCTTGGGATGACTTCCAGTGTGGAGTGTCCATATGCAGTGCTTCATTACTGATGGGGTGAGAGAAAGGAGCTTTCCTCATAGGACAGCTCCCCAAGTGACCAAAGCCTCGCCCCTTAAGTGTTAGCACTTTCAAAAATGATTAACCACTCTGAAGAAAATTTTTAAAAATTACAACTATTTGAATTCTCCCTGGCTTTCTTGCAATAGAGAATGGCCTGAGCAGATTGGAACCTTTACTTCATAGCTCAGGGTCAAGATTAGCAGTGTCTATTATTATTCTTTCCCATGAAGGGGTGGGTGCCTTTAAATAGTCTTGGGAATAGACTGTTTGCCTCCCTCCTAAGTGATCCCACATGATCACCTTTTACTGTCTACTTTCAATGTTTTTATTTTTTCCTGATTCCTCCTAGGCTGCTGTGTTCCTCCTATGCTGCTAACCTCCTACTTTAGATAATACAATCTAACATGACAAGACACAGTCAGTTTACTCACAGGCACATCTACTTAGATCCTAGTTACTCTATACAATTCTAACAAGCGTGGCAATGACTCCCAACCCACAGCAAATTAACAGTCCGAAGTTGAATTGTGAGAGGAGTGCTAAAGACCCAAATATTGTTAAGCAGCATAGGAGGAACACAGCAGCCTAGGAGGATTTGTAGATAATTGTGATGCCAGTGTATTTAGATAGTTCCTTGTGGGTTTGGCCCTGGTGAAATACAGTTTGTTACAAATTGAGTTTGAAGCGAGAACCAGGAAGGATCTAATTACTCAGAATGCTAACCAGACTTCACTTGTTTTTAGTGGAGATGGTACTTGAAACTGAATTCTTTTCAGATACTTTTTATTATATCTGGATGTGTAACAGAATTTTATTCAAGCTGTTGGGATCTTGTGTGTTTGTAATGTTAGTCAAGATACTGGTACTTATATTTCCTTTGTTTTCTTTTTAATTTTGGATCTGAAAATATTACTTTAACATTTACTATATACCCTTTAGGAAGGAAAGTAGAAATTAGAACTTCTACAGCAAGACATTTTCTTTGGCCTGTTTTATTAGACTGAGGGAGGGTAGACTTTATCAAATTGCCAGTCCTTCTATTTTAGTTTTTCAACATTTGATTGAAATTTAGAAGTTATTAGACTTGAATAAGATTAAGTGGGAAAGTTAAGTCACTGAAAACAAACATGACTAATAGAATATAACAAATAAAACAAATACAACAAATTAAAAGTTATTTTAATTTTGTGTATTATAAACTAGAATTTCTGTATTAATATGGTATACTGAAATTTACTCAAGTTTAAAATTTCTGAGGGCATATAGGGGGCTAGAATAAAGATGTATGTATTTAAAAATCTCATGTTTTGTTTTTTATACATGTACTATTTATTTATTTATTTATTTATTTATTTATTTTTTACTATTTATTTTTATTGTATAAATTTCAGGGTTACAATGTTTTGATATGCATATACATCTGAAGTAATTACTCCAATTAAAAAATTAACATATCATATCACATAACTTCCTTCCTTCCTTTGGTAAGAGTGCCTTAAGTCTATTCTCTCAGAAAATTATGAACCACATTCCTCATGTAGATCTCTAGACATATTTGTCCTACCTAATCACAACTTTTGTACCTTTTGACCTTTGTCTTCCCATTTCACCTGCCATCTCCCTTTCCCACTTTAACTATCATTCTACTCTCTGTTAGTTTTTGATTTTTAAAAAAAAAATTCCACACCTAAGTGTTTTTCTTTTCATATTCAGTTTATTTCCCTTTGTCTAATGTCTTCTAGGTTCATCCATATTGTCCTAATTTGCAAGATCTCCTTTTTAAAAGCTGACTGATATTTCATTGTGTGTCTATGCACATGCATGTGTGTGTATCTCATAATGTTTATTTTCATTTCTTTTGCTTGTTTTTGGTACCAGGGATTAAACCTAGGGGGGCTTAACCACTGAGCCACATTCCCTGCCCTTTTTATTTTTTGAGACAGAGTCTCCCTAAATTGCTTAGGACCACCCTAAGTTGCTTAGGGCCTCCCTAAGTTGCTGAGGCTGACTTTGAACTCACAATCCTCCTGACACTGCCTCTTGAGCTGCTGGGAGTACAGGTGTGCGCCACCTGCCCAGCCATTCATTTTGTTGTCAGATATTTTTGCTATTTACATATCTTGGCTATTATGAATAAAGCTCAGTGAACAAGAGAGTGCAAATACCTTCACCAGTTGGGGATTTCATTTCCTTTGGGCATATATTCAGAAGGATCACTGGTTCCAATGGTAGTTATATTTTTAATTTCTTTAGTAGTCTCCAAACTGTTTTCCATAATGGTTGCACCAATCTATATTCCCATCAGCAGTGTACAAGGGATCATTTTTTTCCATATCCTCACCAACATTTGTTATCTATTGTCTTTTTGATAATAACCATCCTAACAAGAGAAGGAAGCTGTTTTAGTCAGCTTTATTTGTTGCTGTGACTAAAAAACCTGACAAGAATTTTAGAGAAGGAAAAGTTTATTTGGGAGCTCATAGTTTCAGCAATCTCAGTCCATAGACAGTAGGCTCCATTCCTGGGAGCTTGAAGTGAGGCAAAACATCATGGCAGAAGAGTGTGGTGGAGGGAAGTGACTCAGGGCATTGCAATCAGGAAGCAGAGACAGAGAGACTCCACTTGCCAGATACAAAATTTAAACCCTAAAGACATGCCCCACAATGACCCGTCTACTCCAGCCACACCCTACCTGCCTTCATTACCACTCAGTTAATCTCACTAGGGGGTTAATTCACTGATTGGGTTAAGGTTCTCATAACCTCATAACCAATCATTTCACTTCTAAGCCTTCTTACATTGTCTCACACATAAGCTTTTGGGGGACACCTCACATCCAAACCATAACAGAAGATATCATTCTTGTGTTGATTTGCTTTTCCCTGATGATTAGTGGTGGTGAGTACCTTTTTATATACCTGTAGGCAATTATTATATCTTTGTTAGAGAAAGGCCTATTCAAGTCTTTTGCCCATTTTTAAATTGGGTTAATTGTTTTATTATTGAGTTGTGTGAATTCCTTATTTATTTTGGATAATTATCTCCAATCAGATATATGGTTCACAAATATTTTTCTCCCATTTCATAGAATCCTTTTTCACTTTGTTAATTGTTTCCTTTTCGGTGCAGAAGTTTTTAGTTTGATGTAGTCCCACTTATTTATTTTGCTTTTGTTGCCATTGTTTTTGGTATCCTATAGGAGAAATTATTGCCAAGATCAATGTCAAAGAGATGTTCCCCTGTTTTCTTCTAGGTTTTTTACAGTTTTCAGTCTGTCTTTTAAGTCTTTGATCCATTTTGAGTTTATTTATGTATATGGTATAAGATAAGGGTACAATTTCATTCTTCTGTATGTGGATATTCAGTTTGGATTACCAGTACCATTTATTGAGGGGAGTTTCCTTTCCCAATTTATATGATGCCCATATCAAACATTAGTTGATCACATATTCTCTGGTTTGTTTCTGAGCTTTCTATTCTGTTCCACTGATCTCTGTGTCTGTTTTTTGTCAATATCATACTGTTTTGGTTACTATGACTTTGGAGTATAATTTGAAATCAGAAAGTGTGACATCTCCAACTTTGTTTTTCTTTCTCAGAATTGCTTTGGCTATTTGGAGTCTTCTGTGGTTTGACATGAATTTTAGAATTTTTTTTTCTATTTTTGTGAAAAATGATTTTGGAATTTTGGTAGGGATTTTATTAAACATCTACATTGCTTTGGGTAGTATGGACGTTTTTACAATGTAGATTCTTCCAATCCATAAACATGGGATAGGATATCTTTCTTTTTGTGTGTTTTCTTCATTTTTTCCCAACAGCTTTATAGTTTTCAATATGCAGAATGTTCACTATCTTGTATAAGTTTATTCCTAAGTGTTTTATTCTTTTTGATGCTATCATAAATGGCATAAGTGTCTTCATTTCATTTCTGGATAGGTCATTTTTTTGTATTTTTTATTGATTCTTTTTAGTTATACATGACAGTAAAATCCATTTTGATAAAATTCTACATGTATATTTACATCTTCTTCTAATTAGAACTCTATTCTTGTGGATGTACTTGATGGTGGTATTCCCTTAGGTTTTTTCATATATGTACATAGGAAAATTATGTCAGATTCATTCCACTGTCTTTCCTATTCCTATCCACTCCTTCTCTTCATTCTTGATGTAAAAAAATACAGCTGACTTTTTCACATTGATTTTGTATCCTGAGGCTTAAATGAATTCATTTATTAGTTTTAACATTTTTAAATGTAGTCTTTAGAGATTTCTACATATAAAATCATGTCATATACACATAGGGATAGTTTTTCTTCTTCCTTTTTCAGTTTGGATGCCTGGTTTAGACTTATTTTGTGATCCATCTTGGAAAACACTCCATGTGTGCTTTAGAAGAATGTATTTCCTGCTCTTGTTGGATGGAATGTTCATTTGTTGTTAAGTGCAGTTCAAGTCCAGTGTTTCTTTATTGATCTTTCTGCTTGGATGATCCATCCATTGTTGAAGGTAGAGTATTGAGGTTTCTCACTTTTATTGTATTGCTATCTATTTCTTACATTGGATCTGCTCATATTTACTTTAAATATTTAGGTGCTCTTTTGTGGTTGCATTTATTAACAATTGTATAAATTGATCTCTTTATCATTGTTTAATGAACTCCTTTATAAGTCTGAGAGAAAAACTTACCAAAGAATCCTTGGCCTAGAAAATGTGACCTTCAGAATGAAGCAAATGTAAAAATGTACCTCATTTTGGGTAAATATAATTTTTTTTACACCCCAAGAGAGGTTTAGAGAAGAGGCAAGGCCTCAGAAGAATGTGTCACTCCATTGCAGCACATTTCTGCACTGCTTCTTTCCTTGTTGTCCTCATGGGGGTTATTGTAGATTTCCACACTGGGCTTATTTGTTCAGGCCTTGTTGAGATTTGAAAACAAGTTCATCAACTGAACTTCTGGTTCTCTTGACAGGCAGCAGTTTCTAAGTTGTATTAGCTTCCCAGTTTATCATGTTAAAGTAAACAATTCATTTCATTGTCTTCCATCTTTGGGGTCAGCAGAGTGTGGCCCTGAGGGGTGACTAGGTGCTAGAGCAATTATGTCCACTCTGGTAATGGGACAGTCCTGAGGGCAGATCTCCTTAGCCAGCCACCACTTCTTCTAAGTGCAGGCCTCTGGTATAGTGGCAAAATGGGTGGTTGTGTGGGTGGAGTACACTTGTATGCACAGCCATTTTCCATGACCAGTGGATAACTGCAATCCACATCATTGGTGCTCAGGTCCCTTCAGATAATGAAAGGCACAATGATGGGGATGGACCATTCAATTGGGTGAAATCATCCTAATGGTCCAGCAGGGGTTTGGTCAGGTCTGGCATAGGAGATCATAACCCTGACAGACAGCAAAGGCCTCAGTGCTGGAGTTATAGCTTCTCCTGGGCTTGGCACGGAGCATGCTGGAGAAGAAGACCTGTAGCTGGTTATAGAAGAGTATCACATCCTGGCCTCAGACTATCTTAACTACAAAGTAATATCTTTAAGACATGTGCAGCAGTGTTTGGAATGGCTTGGAGGAGCTGGATCTGCATGTACTCATCCATGTCATGGAGGCAAGTGACATCAGGGGCACTATCACACACCACTGTGTCTGCAGGACAGCTCTCAAAGTGCTGGATGATTTCCTTGGCAGTGAAAAGTTGGGTGATGCATCTGTATCACACCTAGTAGCAGAGCTATAGCCTGAAAGTCCACGGCCACCTTGGCCAGACCACTGGCTCCTGATCTTCTGGCTCAGCACTGACTCCAGCTGCCTGGGGCTGCACATGGGTCAAACACCCACATTATACAACAGGAGAGCTGGAATTCCTTTTTGAGTTAGAGCTGCTTGAAGGCACTGTGGACCTGCTAGTCATTCTCGGACAGTAGCAGATATCTCACTTGTCCTTTGATGTCCATCCCATCTCATATTATTTGCCCAGGGACCTGTCAGTAGTTGTCTGATGCCACCCTGTGTCAGTAACCAAGTGAGTGGCCCACCATCTCCTTTAGCTCTTGGTGCAAGGAAGAGCAGGAGGAAAGAGGGTGGTGCACCAACAGCTTAGGCCTCAGAAAAAATGTAAACCCAGTGAGAAATGGTAGGGCTTCAATTTGTATCTGTAGGTGAACCAAATGACTGTCACGCATGCCTAAGCATCATGGTAGCATAGCAGAAGTGATACCCTAGAAGGCCAAGTCCAGACCTGATGTGAATATACAATATGAGTTCTGTCATCTTGTGTCAACATATCTAGGTCACCCCTGTCATTGATTTTTGATCTTTGGATTAGAATATGTCTAGGTGAACTTTTCTTTGGGTTGAGTTTTACTGGAGATCTCTGAGCTTCCTATACCTGGATGCACATATATGAAACTTTGTTTTCAGTCATTATTTCTTTATGCCTTCTATTTTCTCTTTCTGGAACCCAAATTATATAAATTCTTGTTGTCAGTGTTGTCCCATATACCCTATGGGCTTTCTTCATTTATTTTCATTCTTTTTTCTCCTCTGAACATATGATTTCAAATGATTTAGTTTTGAGTTTGCTTTTCTTTCTTCAGCTTAATTTATGTGCTGTTGAAGCTCTCTATTACATTTTTTAGTTCAGTCATTGTATTCTTCACCTCTAAAACTTCTGTTCTATTCTTACTCATATTTTATATCTTTTTGTTTAACTTATTTTGTTCTTATATTGTTGTCCTGATTTTGATAAATTGTGCATCTATGTTCCCTTGTAAATTTTTTACTGTTTATTTATTTATTTAGTTTTTGATTCATTGTACTCAAATGGAGTACAATTATTGTTTTTCTGGTTGTACACCAAGTAGAATCTTGCCATTTGCGTATTCATATATGTACATAAGGTAATGATGTTTGTCTCATTCTATTATCTTTCCTTCCCTGCCCCCTCCCCACCCCTCATTTCAGTGTACACAATCCATCCTTCTTCCATTTTTCCCTTACCTCCCCCTGCCCCCATTATGTATCATCCACTTATCAGAGAAATCATTCCGCCTTTGGTTTTTTGGGATTGACTTATTTCACTTAGCATGATATTCTCCAGCTCCATCCACTTTCCTGCAAATGTCATAATTTTATTATTCTTTATGGCTGAATAATATTCCATTGTGTATATATACCACAGTTTCTTTATCCATTCATCTATTGAAGGGCATCTGGGTTGGTTCCACAATCTAGCTATAGTGAATTGAACTGCTATAAAAATTAATATGGCTGCCTCACTGTAGTATGTTGATTTTAAGTCCTTTGGGTATAGGCCAAGGAGTGGGATAGCTGGGTCAAATGGTGGTTCCATTCTGAGTTTTTGAAGGAATCTCCATACTGCTTTCCAGAGTGGCTGCACCAATTTGCAACCCCACCAACAATGTATGAGTCTACCTTTTCCCCTACATCCTCGCTAACACCTATTGTTACTTGTATTCTTGATAACAGACATTCTAATTGGGGTGAGATGAAATCTTAGGGTAGTTTTGATTTGCATTTCTCTTATTACTAGAGATGTTGAAAATTTTTTCATATATCTGTTGATTGCTTGTAGAACCTCTTCTGTGAAGTGTCTGCTCATTTTCTTAACCCATTTATTGACTAGGTTATTTGTATTCTTGATGCAAAGTTTTTTGAGTTCATTATAGATTTTGGAGATTAGTGCTCTATCTGAAGTGTGTGTGGCAAAGATTTTTTCCCACTCTGTAGGCTCTCTCATCACATTGTTGATTGTTTCCTTTGTGGAGAAAAAGCTTTTTAGTTTGAATCTATCCCAGTTGTTGATTCCTGCTTTTATTTTTTGTGCTTTGGGAGTCATGTTAAGGAAATCTGGTCCTAAGCCGATATGATGAAGTTTAGGACCTCCTTTTTCTTCTATTAGGTGCAGGGTCTCTGGTCTAATTCCTAGGTCCTTGATCCATTTTGAGTTGAGCTTTGTGCAGGGTGAGAGATAGGGGTTTAGTTTTATTTTGCTCTCTGATTCTTTATGACCTCTGTACTTGTGAAGTGTCTGGGCATTTGAAGAAACAGTCACCTCTTCCAGACTTTATGTAATAGATTCAATAATGAAAGACTCACTTATAGGGATGGGGGTGGTGGAGAGGCATCTTAGGGTACACTGTGGTACCGTGTCACAGAGCACCAAGTGTGGGGACATATAGTGGTTCCAAATTCAGGAAGGCACTGTGTCTCATTGGCTCAGGTAGAGAGCTGTTGGGATCTTCAGCTTTACCTGTGGGTCCAAGAACCAGAGGCTGGGTCCACCAGTAGTAGAGTCTAAGCAACAGCATGTATGTTTCACTTTGGGACTTGTTTCAGACACATGTAGCAGGAGAGAGCAGCACCAGGTTCTTGCACAGTGACAAGAACTATGGTCTGAGGCAGGGGTCCTGGGCTGACTGAAAATGCACAGATGGCAGTGGGGGCCTAATGTACTGCAGAAGCCAACTGTGAGCCCGTGACAGGGATCAGGTCACCTAGATGTGCATGGATAGCTTGTGGGTTCTAGCTAGGTATTTGTTACCCTTGGGGGCGTTTGCAGGCACATGTGTTGAAACTGCCTTCTGCCCCTGAATCAGAGCACTCATGGAGGCACTAGCTGGGATGGCCCAGGGAGGAGTGATGGTGAGTCAGATACTTGGAGCTGTTTGGCTAGGTCCTTGGGCTGGGTTGCCTGTGATAAAAGCAGTTCACTTCGTTTTAGGAAGCAGAGAGAGTGGTGGTTGGTCAGGCACCTGGGGAGACTATAGTATTGACTTCCTAAGCTGGAAAAATTGCAGCAGCAGTTTTCAGGCAGCTCTGAGTGGCTCTTAGGAGCATAGTTCAGGCAACTACAAACTGTGAAGATGGGGGAAAAAAACAACTCTGTGGCCTTCAGAGGTGAAGGCTACATACAGGGAGTTTGCTGCTGCTTTGCTAGAAGTTGGTTTCCTCAGAAGTGAAAGCTTCTATGGGGCCTCTGCAGAACAAGTTGCTAGGGTCCTAAATTATAGATAGTGAAGGGTCTTTGTGAAAGCTGCATGGAGTGTATGGTGGCTGTTGAAGTCCTCAATGAAGAAGTCTGCTGGAGTCCTATGCCAAACAGGCCACTTGGGGTCATGTTGACTTTCTCTGCATGACTGATATTGACAGAGCCTATCCATTTTCTTTGTTTCCCACTGTCTCCAGACACCTCAGCTGTGCTGGTTCTCCTAGAGATCTGGGTGGGGTGTAACTGAAGCAGGTTGTTCAGGCAGGATCCTGAAAGCCTAGGAAGGCTGGCTGTGTGTTCTGCCCTCCTTTTCTTTTCAGGGGTGTGCTCAAGACAAGGAGTTGCCTCTACCTGCCAAGCTGTGCTGGGTTCGGGGATAGGGTGATGCAGGCAAAGTGAAACTGGTTTTCCTACGCTTTTTGTGTGGTTATCCTCATGTTTTCTCTGTTTGGTTGTGGCTACTTAAATAGACTCCTAAATTTGTCCAGAGTCACCTTTGTTCATGGATAACTGCTCAATTGTTGCTCTTGGTTGGGGAAAAGACTGGGACCTCTTTTACTATCTTGCTTGCTCGTATTTTAACTTATGGATCAATGGGAAAATAAAAAACTGAATCAGTAGACTAAAAATAAAAGTAGTTTTGAACTTAAGTTACTATCTTATAAGTTACATAAGTCTGAGAGTGAGAAGGGCTTCCTACCTGAAAGGCCATAAAATGAATGAAAATGTGTCTCCTAGAGTCTTATGCCAAATGGGCCTCCTGTTACTATCATGGAACTTTTTGTTCTGAAAATGCTTTCTCTGTGGCCAGTCTCTATGTGGGTATTAAAAAAGATAATTTTGCTTTCGGGTAATCAGCTTGTGATTTTGGAAACATCTAAAGTTATAACTCCCACATTGTAACTCCTATGTGTGAGATCAAGGAAGTCTTTGGAATGTTTTCTTGTTAAATGTTCCTTCTTACCTGAGGATATTCATATTAAGACCAAGCTGGGACTAAAGTTGGCCACTACAATTTGTTTAAGTAATAAGGGTGAAGTTCAGATTGGACTTTCAATTTGGAAATGAGATTAAAGGGTATATGAGTTTAAATCTTACATTTAACAAAATGTGGGTGACAAGGGCAACTATATACTAATTTCTAGAAGGAGCAAAGAATGAAATTAAAATATCAACTTTTCATATGGGCATCTTTTTTTTCCCCAATAAAACTGGCAGATAGCATGATGCAGTATCTGTCATACCATGTTTGACCATTATACTACCTGCTTTTAAAAGGAGAGTCATTTTGCCAAAAATATAGAGCTTTAGTTTCTCCAGCAGCCTCTTTAACCTACTATTAGTCAAATAATTCTCTTTTGAAGTTCCTATCCTGCCATCATCCTTGTTAGCTGTTGAAGCTTAGTAGATCTTCACTTGTTGATGGCTCTGCCTGAGATCAAGGGTTCTCAAGATCTCACCTTTATTGAGTGTGTGCTCTGTACCAGACCTGGTGCTGGAGGCTGGGATATGTGGCTCCTGCCCCTCCAACCACATAGTAAGGAGTAGGAGGGGATGCAATATAGAAGACACAGTCACATGTGACTCTTAAGCACTTGAAGTGTGGCTAGTGCAAACAAGAAACTTAATTATATCTATAATACACAGAGAATAATGGACAAGATGGAGAGAATACTTCATGAGCCGGAAGAGGAGCATAAGAGAAAGATTTTGTAAGATATTGTGGACCATGGTGATTAGTCAAGACTTTATCCCAGAGCTTTAGGAAACCACTAAAGGTTTTGTGTAATGGCGGGACATAACAAAATTGGTCTGGGAACAGGATACTGAATTGGAGCAAAGAAGATTGATCCTGAACAGGGTGTGGAGTGAACTGGAGAGGGGATGGAGAGAGGTGGAGAGATCAGATAGGGATATGTTAAAGCACAGTGGTCAATAACAGGCTCAGGAGCTTGATTACCGGAGGCAAATTCTGGTTTTGCCATCTTTAGTTTGCCTGGAGGAAGGATGTTTCAAAGTTGTGAGCAGTGCTTGACCCCAGTGCTGGCCTGGCTCAATAGCTGCAGGATAGATGACAAAGAGACTACCTGAGTTTATAGCAAGGCTTGGGGAGCTGTTGTATTTTGACGGTCCAGGAATGGGGCACAGCTGTTGATGTTTTCCTATTTTTAACTGTTTCATTTGGCAGAAATTAAGGTGTAATTATTGGTTATATCTCATTCGATCTTTTACCTGTTTTGGTAACTTTTTCATTTAACTTTTATGGAAAGTTTTTTTTTTTTTTTTTTTTTTTTTTTTTTTTTTTGCAGTACCAGAGATTGAACCTCATCAGCTTTCTATAAGAAGGTGCCTGCAAGTTGCAGAGAGTCTAAGAGCATATGAATAGAGGGGTGGTTTCTTGAGGGTTCCACACAAGTTTTTGGAGAACTTGCTTTTTCACTTGCAGACCAAACAAACTAATGAAGCACATTTGCTTTCTCTCTGGAGAAAACTGAGCAGTGTGGCTAGGAATGTGAGATAAGAATAGTGACAAGGCAGTGTATGTGGAGCTTCACACTCTATTCATTTTTAAGAAACCCTAGGCCGCTTAATCAGAAAGGAGTTTTTCCTGAAAAGGCAGCTTGTAGAATCCAAGTGCTGGATGCTGCTGTTCCTGAGGAAGTACTGGAGGTGGGAACCTGAGGGTTATCAAGATATTCCACTGTTGCTCTGAGTATAGGCTTCATCTGTCTTTCTGCATCTGCCTATGTGATAAAATCTGCCAAACCATAAGTCTTGAATTTACCTTTTATGGACCCTGCTAGAACCTGGGAGGGAGTCAGTTTTCATTTTTGCTCCAGTCAGGCCTGGATTTCTGGGAATGGCCATATGGAATAAAACATGGTTTCTGGGTACCCCTTTCTATGAGCTCTTAGGGTAGGGACTCTGATTGTTGTCAGAATGGTTTGTGATATGATATGATATATGATATTATATGATTTGATATACAACATAATTATAGACTACAAATACATATTAATATCCTAGAAAGTATCTAGGATATTATTTCAAAAATTACTATAAAACCCAATTTTTTTTCTCCTGTACCTGCTATATCCCTAGTCATTCTGGTGTGAGGTTTATTCTAAGGAAACACTATTGATTCTGTCCCATTTTTTTCAGAATATCGGCTACTTACACTTGAGTAAGTAAGGGCAAAACCTACTGTCATGTGATTTGAGACACAACATTTTGAAGGGAGTGGGATTGATATATAGGATTGCAATACATATCTTAAGAATTAAAATTCACCATGTGTGAGAGACTACATTTGAGATGATCATGATTTATAGAGGAAAACAGTTTTAAGTTCCTAAACAGCCCCCTGGTGAATAAGTAAGATACGATTTTCATATTTTAACCACTTTGGTAAATATTGTGGGTAAAGTGAAAATAAATCAAAATTCAAGTTGTAATAAATGGAGTTTTGGGCACTTTATGCAATATGTTCTGTTTCTGCATCTTAAACATAAACCAAGAAATGATAAAAACTATGTCTCTAGATTTGGGTTGTCAAACTCCAGTCCTTGGGTCAAATCCACATGGTACATGTTTTAGTAGATAAAGTTCATTGAAGCACTAGCATTCCCATTTGTTTACAAACTATCTGACTGCTTTTGAGCTATAACAACCAAGTTGAGTGTTTGCAACACACAATTTGACCTGCAAAGCTGAAAATGTTTGTTATTCGGCCCTTTACAGAAAAAGTTTGCCAACCCTTTGTCTACATCTGACACAGTATATTTTAAAGGTGTCCTGAGGGAATTTTAGAGTTCGTGGGGTGAGTCAGGTTCTGCCACTGAATGAGACCTGGAAGGCCAGGGCACCTGGTCACCTCATTCTGTTTCATCCAGAGTAATTTGGATGCCTTGTTTGCTCTGTTAAGGCTTCTGTGTATGACTTGATGTGAAGAAAGAAAAGATTTTCCTGCTTAAAAAATGGTGTTAGAGTATACTGATCTAAAAGTACAAGAGATTATTTGGAAGACAGAAATGTCTCTGAGTATAACTTATTATCTTCATTGTAAACTGAGGTGGTTGGTACCTTGCTTTGAAGTCTCCAACTAAGGAACAAAGTCCTTGATGAGAATTTGGAAGCTGAAATTGGTTCTTGCAATTACTGACATGGAGGAAATTGCTTTAAATCTCTGGCAGCCACAAAACTCAACTCTAAGGTGGATCAAGGACTTAGGCATTAGACCAGAGATGCTGTGCCTTCTAAAAAAAAGTAGGCCCAACTCTCCATCATGTTGCCTCAGGAACTGAATTCCTCAACGAGACTCCTAAAGCACAAGAAGTTAATCAAGAATCAATAAATGGGATGGATTCAAAATAAAAAGCTTCTTCTCAGCAAAGGAAGAAATTAAGAACATGAAGAGAGAGCCTACAGAATGGGAGAAAATCTTTGTCCTCAAAATCTTTGCACCTCAGATAGAGCATTAATCTCCAGGATATATAAAGAACTCAAAAAACTTAACACACACACACACACAAAAACAAACAAAAAAAACAAATAACCCAATCAATGAATGGGCAAAGGAACTGAAGACACTTCACAGAAGAAGAAATACAAATGATCAACAATAATAGGAGTGGAATTTTTCGGCTCCTCTACATACAGAATCATGTCATCAGCAAAAAGGGATAGTTTGAACTCTTCTTTTCCTATTCGTATCCCTTTGATTTCTTTGGTCTGTTTAATTGCTCTGGCTAGTGTTTCAAGGACAGTGTTGAATAGAAGTGGTGAAAGAGGGCATTCCTGCCTAGTTCCACTTTTCAGGGGAAATGCTTTCAATTTTTCTCCATTTAGAGTGATGTTGGCTGTGGGCTTAGCATAGATAGCCTTTACAGTATTTAGGAATGTTCACTGATGACATGATTCTATATTTAGAGGAGCCGAAAAATTCCACCAGAAAACTTCTGGAGCTCATAAATGAATTCAGTAAAGTAGCAGGATATAAAATTAATGCTCATAAATCTAATGCGTTTTTATTCATAAGTGATGAATCCTCTGATAGAGAAATTAGGAAAACTACCCCATTCACAATAGCCTCAAAAAAAATAAAATATTTGGGAATCAATCTAACAAAAGAGGTGAAAGACCTCTACAATGAGAGCTACAGAACATTAAAGAAAGAAATTAAAGAAAATCTTAGAAGATGGAAAGATCTCCCATGTTCTTGGATAGGCAGAATTAATATTGTCAAAATGGCCATACTCCCAAAAGCACTAAACAAATTCAATGCAATTCCAATTAGAATCCTAATAATGGACCTCATAGAAATAGAACAAGCAATCATGAAATTCATTTGGAGGAATAAGAGACCCAGAATAGCTAAAGCAATTCTTAGCAAAAAGAGCGAAGCAGGAGGTATCTCAATACCAGAACTTCAGCTATACTACAGAGCAATAGTAACAAAAATGGCATGGTATTGGCACCAAAATAGACAGGTAGATCAATGGTACAGAATAGAGGACACAGAGACAAACCACATAAATACAGTTTTCTCATACTAGACAAAGGCTCCAAAAACATACAATGGAGAAAAGATAGCCTCTTCAACAAATGGTGCTGGGAAAATGGGAAATCCATATGCAGCAAAATGAAACTAAACCCCTATCTTTCACCCTGCACAAAACTCAACTCAAAATGGATCAAAGACCTAGGAATTAGACCAGAGACCTGCACCTAATAGAAGAAAAAGTAGGTCCAAATCTTCATCATATCGGCCTAGGACCAGACTTTCTTAACATGACTCCCAAAGCACAAGAAATAAAAGCAGGAATCAATAATTGGGATAGATTCAAACTAAAGCTTTTTCTCAGCAAAGGAAACAGTCATCAATGTGAAGAGAGAACCTACAGAGTGGGAGAAAGTCTTTGCCGCACACACGACAGATAGAGCACTTACCTCCAGATTACATAAAGAACTCAAAAAACTTGACCCCAAGAATACAAATAACCCAATCAATAAATGGGCTAAGGAAATGAGCAGACACTTCACAAAAGAGGTTCTACAAGCAATCAACAGATATATGAAAAAATTTTCAACATCTCTAGCAATAAGAGAAATGCAAATCAAAACTACCCTAAGATTTCATCTCACCCCAATTAGAATGTCTGTTATCAAGAATACAAGCAACAATAGGTGTTGGCGAGGATGTGGAGAAAAAGGTAGACTCATACATTGCTGGTGGGGTTGCAAATTGGTGCAGCCACTCTGGAAAGCAGTATGGAGATTCCTTAAAAAACTTGGAATGGAACCATCATTTGACCCAGCTATCCCACTCCTTGGCCTATACCCAAAGGACTTAAAATCAGCATCCTACAGTGATGCAGCCACATCAATGTTTATAGCAGCCCAATTCACTATAGCTAGATTGTGGAACCAACCTAGATGCCCTTTAATAGAGGAATGGATAAAGAAACTGGTATATATACACAATGGAATATTATTCAGCCATAAAGAATAATGAAATGATGACATTTGCAGGTAAATGGATGGAGTTGGAGAATATCATGTTAAGTGAAATAAACCAATCCCAAAAAACCAAAGGTCGAATAATTACTCTTTTAAGTGGTTGATTACACATAGCGGCGGTGGAGGGAGGCACTGGAAGAATGGAGAAGGGATGGATTGTATAGAAGAAAATGAGGGGTGTGGAGGGGGCAGGGAAGGAAAGATAATACAATGAGACAAACATCTATACCCTATGTATATGTATAAATATGCAAATTGTATGATTCTACTTTGTGTACAACCAGAAAAATGATAGTTGTACTCCATTTGTGTACAATGACCTAAAATTTAAAAAAATTAATTAAAAAACAATAATATGAAAAAATGTTCAACATATCTAGCAATTAGAGAAATGCAAATCAAAACTACTCTAAGATCCCATCTCACTCCAGTCAGAATGGCAATTATCAAGAATACAAGCAACAATAAGTGTTAGCAAGGATGTGGGGAAAAAGATACACTCATACATTGCTGGTGGGAATACAAATTGGTGAAACCATTATGGAAAGCAGTATGGAGATCCTCAGAAAACTTGGAATGGAACCACCATTTGACCCAGGTATCCCACTCCTTGGTTTATACCCTAAAGGACTTAAAGTCAGCACACTACAGTGACACAGCCACATCAGTGCTCATTCACAGTAGCCAAACTATGAAACCAACCTAGGTGCCCTTCAACAGATGGATGGTTAAAGAAAATATGGCATATATACACAATGGAGTATTACTCTGCCATTAAGAATGAAATTGTAGCACTTGTGGGTAAATGATTGGAACTGGAGGCTATCATGCTAAGTAAAATAAGCCAGCCCAAAAAACCAAAGTCCGAATGTTCTCTCTGATATGTGGATGCTGACTTACAATAGGTGGAGGGTGGGGAGGAGTGGAGATTCACTAGATAGGACAGGGGGGAATGGAGGGATAGGGGACATGGGAATGGGAAAGATAGTGGAATGAATCAGACATAACTTTCCTATGTTCATATATGAATATATTACCAATGCAACTCCACATCATGTAAAACCACAAGAATGGCACGTTATACTCCATTTATGTATGACATGTCAAAATACATTCTACTGTCATATGTAATTAAAAGAACAAAGGAAAAAGAAAAAATCTCTGGCAGCCCATATTCCCTTTTTGGGGTGAAGATGATAAACTTTCTCCTGCCCTACAATCAGATTAAAAATGAAAATATGACTACCATTGATTTGTATTGTGAGGTTCATATAAGGTATGTTAATCTTTTTCCTGTTGCTATAACAAAATACTTGGGACCAGATAATTGAATAGAAGTTTATTTGGCTCATGTTTTCTGGAAGCTGAGAAGTGCAAAAGCATGGCATCAGCATCTGCTGGGCATCTGGTAAGGGCCTTTTTACTGGCTCATAACACATAGGAGTGTATTATGTGGTGAAACAGAGACAACTCAGTATCTCTTTTTACAAAGCCACCAATGCAGTCATGTGGCCTCTCCCCTGTAACCTCCTTTAACCCTAATTACCTCCTGAAGGCCCCATCTTTGAATACCATTAACATATGAATTTGGGGATTGAATTTTCTGTACATGAATTTTGGGGGTACACATTCAACCACAGCACATGGCAATGGCTGAATAGGAAAGTTTACCAAATTCTCTATTTATATATTATTCTATTATCTTTAAAACATCAACACATTGATTTTTGCCTTGAATTTGATGTCATGAAAAATGGCCTTTTACTTGGTTAATTTCTTAAAGAGTTCCTCTTTTTATAATTTACATGAAAATCTAAACATCAACTATGAGAATACTCAGGGTAAGAAGTTGAGCCTTGGGATTGGGAAAGGTAAGGATGAGTCTGTTTTAATTTAGGCTAAGTCACCTAAACTACAGGTGGTTCTCAATCTTGCCAAGCCTGATGAAGATTTTAAACCACAATACATTAAGATATGTTTTAGGTCATGGACTATAGAATTTATTGTGGGGTCATGCACAATTGATACAGAAGGATGCATTGTCCAAAAGGTCTGGAAGGTGTTAGATAGGACTTGCTTCATTCTGGGAGTTTTGCATCTATTTTCTTATAACACATTATATCTATATTACACACACATTACATATAACCATATAATGCACATATTTACATGTATTATTGTGACCCACTGAGATAGACATTATTACATCCATTTTACAGATATGGAAACTAGGTAAATGAATATTTCTTAAGGTCACATGTAAGCATTTAAGCATATGGCCAAACTTTCTTCTACGCCAGGCTGCCTCCATTAAAAAATAACTTCTTAGATATTAAGCCACTGGCTGCAACAACAAAAGATATATTGTGAAGTTTTTCTGGATATGAAGAGCAAATTCTCTATTAAAGAAAGAAAAGTTATGCCTCCATTATGTTCACATTAGGATAATTCTCATTGGGAACTATTTTTTTTTTTTTGGAACAGGGATTGAACTCAGGGACACTCGGCGACTGAGCCAATCCCCAGCCCAATTTTGTATTTTATTTAGAGACAGGGTCTCACTGAGTTGCTTAGGGCCTTGCTAAGTTGCTGAGGCTGGCTTTGAACTCGCGATCCTCCTGCCTCAGCCTCCCAAGTGCTGGGATTACAGGCGTGCACCACCACACCCGGCTCATTGGGAACTATTAATCTTAAAGCCACAGTCAACTCAATTTTGTGTCCAACTGTGTTATTGAGTACTGACTTCATTTCAAGTTGATTTTAATCATCTGTTGGGAATGAGCGTATAGTAGGTTGTTTTTGAAATATTAACCAGTGTGATTTTCCTTTGTGTTAAGTGACTAGTTGCTTCTAGTTGCTCTGCAATTCTCCTTTTAGCAATTCAAAGGTGTTCGTTCTCTCTGTGGAAGGGGTAGTGCCTTACTTTTGAGATTCCAGATGGAGTTTTAAAAAATTGTAGTAATCTAGACAATAGGCTGTTTGATTTTCCATGACCAGCTTTGTCGAAAAAGAGGGTTTTTCTTGTCTTTGTTTGTGAAGGTCCAATTGGAAGAACTGTCTTTGAGTTTTATCTTTAGGTCACTGTATCTCAAATTGAACTGAAGTTTCTACTTACCTGGGAATCTTGTCAAATACAGCTTCTCATTCATCAGGTCTGGAGTTGAGCCTGAGATTCTGCATTTCTTACAAGCTCCTAGGTGGTCCATGCTGCCAGTCTACAAAACACACTTTGAGTAGCAAGCGTTTAAGCTATAGTAGAGAATACTGAATGGCAAGGGTTTTCCCACCCAAACAGGAGAAGGAATTCAATCTACAGGGCAGAAAAATGTAGTGCATTTCACTGCATTCTGTCCCATTTCATGTGAGGGAGGCAGAAATGATAAATCTCCTTAGATCCAGAAATCTTACATGAGAGTGTGAATATATTTCTCAGGAGGAATATGTATATTTCAGGACAGTTTGAGGAGACTAGCTGGTGCACATTCACTAGTAGTCTGAGTGGAGAAGTTGGTAGCAGTTGCAGGTAGCCTTATAGGAGTGAAGCTCCAGTGTGATGGAAAAGCATCCAAGAGGTCCTGATCCTTCAAGGGAAGCTGTAACAATGCTGAGAAAGTTGGAAGACTAGAGAGGCTTGGGTTGGGAACAAGAGGGACTGAGTGCAGTGACATTGTTACTATAATCATTAGTAAATGATGCTGGAGGCCAGTGACCAAATCTTGTGGTACCAGCTACTCTGGCACTAACTGTGTTGAGCAGGTATGCCCCAGAAGCCACTCCCCAGTGTTGGAAAGGTAAAGATAGGAAAGAAGATGGAGAAAGGATAGACTCTCAAGACTAAGGTTCAAAAAGCAGTGATAGAGTTACTTCCAATTGCCCAGATTAATAGTACCGTTATCTTCCATTAGGGGGTGGAATTAAGAATTTCTTGACTACACTGAAATTCAGTTTAAAAGATATAAAATATTTTGAATATTAAGTATAAAGCTATATTTTACACATTGTATTTTAGTAATTGCTACCATATTTTAAAACCAGAATCAACTAAATTATTTTTTTCACCTTAAAAACTAAATTACTTTAAAAATATTTAACAGGTGTTGGGCATAACATCCTTTATGTATATTGTTTCACCTTATTTAGGATGTATGTACCATTATTTAATATTGTGAGACAGGTACCATTATCTCATATTTTCCAGTTGAGGAAACTGAGGCATAGAGAAATTAGCTATCTTGCCCCAGGTCACACAGTTGATAAAAAACGAGGTTAGAGTTACTGATTCAGCTTGTTAGATGCCAACATTGGATTTGACACATTATAAGATCATAGTAAATATTTAAATAAATGAATGAATGATTGTGCAAATGTATAGCAATGTTAGTTGACCAGTAGTATTTGGGAATACTGTTTTCAGCAAGATATGAAAGGAAAAGTGGATCCTCTTCTCAACAAATTTGTTATGCAACTGAACTCAGAGCTGAAACTTTGGAAATACTCACAGGTCCTGTAAGAAAGAACATAAAAACAAAGGAGCACTGACTATGAACTGATATGTTGAAAGTGAAAAAACGAGAAAATTTTGTGGTTTGGGACTCATGAGGAATGTCATTTACTCTTGGACTGAATATAGTATGGGGGCTTTGAAATAGGGATGTAGAAAATATTTCAGGTCAGTTCATGCCTCTTAGAGCCACCCCATCATACTACTCTAATCCATGTGCACGGTAAAAGGACAGGTCTAAAGAAATTATAACCAGAACTCTGCTGCCAAGCTGTGATAGTTCTGTACTTGGGTACTGGCTCTCTCCCTACCTATCCAGCCTAACTGACAATGCTGGGCATCTGTTAATCCAATTAAAACACCAATCCATATACAGGGATTGTTTTTAGGTTAAGACCTTGAGGTTGAATTCCTAATTAAGAGCATTTCTTTACCTATCAGATGCAGAAGTCTTGTTGAAAACTTAGGATTTTAGAGCTCAGGACATCTTTAGAATTTGTATTGCACTTATAAATTCTTTACCTTAAAGACTGAATTTGTGTGCAAACAAACAAATATTTCCATAACTTTAGAATTGCTAGTGTTTGATATAGACTGAAAGAGGTGTGATCTCATCTACAGTTATCTTTCAAGTCTCCCATTCATAATTGAGAGCTAAGAAGTTCCAAATTTGGTATAAATTGGAGTAACCATTTGGGGAAAAAAAGTTTGTCAAGGTAAATGAATCTTACCCTTGGATCCTATAATTCCACTTCTGTACTGTATTCTTTGGAAATCAATTCTTGGTACAGAAAAAATTTTATGCCCAAAGATATTGAGAGCAATTTCCTCTCTCCCACTTTTTTTAAATAAGGAAAAACTTGTTTTCTTAAATAATTTTTTAAATAAGAGAAAATTTCTTAAGAGGAGACAAACATTTTTCAAATATTAATCTAGTACTAAGGGAATATCATATAGCCATCAAATGACTAAAAATATCAAACAAGATACTTTATTCCTTGTGTTTATTTTTAAATCTTCAAGTTATTATCAACCCATTTTTCAATCTTGAGAGTAGGGAGTAGGCTATGGAACTCGAATATTTCTATTTTATAATAACCAGTATGTAAGGCACAGTGGTAAAAACAGTGAAACATGTGTCAGACTTGGAGACTTGGCTTTGACTGATGATGTTCCTAGAAGATGTGTAGCCTGGGGCCACTCAGCTAGTCTTAACCCAAACAAAATACTCTGAAAGCTGCTCTATGGCCAATAGTTTCACAGATTCCTTGGGATACCCATTAAATACAACATTCACAATTTTGTGTGTATGTATATTTTAGAATTTGTATTTACTTCCAAATGAAAATATTTTTTCAGAACATTTTGTAACAATTGCCTTGGAAGCTGTCTTTGTAATTTCAATATTATCATCCCACATAATATTTGCCTTAGTTGGACAAATATAAGGAATGTTCTTCTTAGAACTTATTACTTTAGGCTATAATTCTTTGATTTTTTTTTACAATCACCATTAGGTAGTGTGGTTGTTCTTCAGGTTTACATTCAAATGGAACCTGTTGGGGAGGCATCAAAAATGTTATACACTCTTAAATTGTGTTTCAACAGAAATATCACAAAAATTGTGATACCACCTACAATGTACCACCTACATTGACGTGTAACATTCAGATAAATCTGTAGCCAGATTAAAATTGTCTCAAAACTTGGGAAGAAAATTATGATTCTAAGTTTTAAAATCAATATTTCATCTGAGTTCAAAAGAATGTCCTTCTAACTGGCACTTAATAAGTCCCCAGACCTTCCACAGTAGGATTTTAATGCTGGAGAAGAGGAGCCAATGGGGGATGCTTCACAGTCTCTCCCACTCACATCCACCCCTCAGGTTACAAAGACTTTCTGTGGAGCTTGACAGGCTATAAGACTGTCTTGGGAACCAGAATACGTTGCTTAAATTGCAGGAAACCTCATGTGTAAAATGTTAAGGCAGGAGTTTGATTAGATCAGCATTTATCCAGCATTATTTTTTAAAAAGTCTACTGTTCTGTGAGGAGCTTCGAGGCATCCATGAGTAGAGTTTCCCTGACTAAATGTGAGGAATGCCATATCTCCCTTTGGAGATTCCCAGGGTGTGTTGGCATATATGTCTGCAAGATAGCCCATAATAAAGATGTCTTTTCCACAGTGTTTCACTCAGCACATCTCAAATGTATTTGATGACAGAATCTTGTTATCAAGGAAAGTATTTGGGGAAACACTGAACTAAGTTTCTTCCAAGATTTGGGGGTTTTAAACAGGCCATCCAAATGTTGCTTAGCAACGTTAGAGCCACTTCATTTCCCCGCTAGATGGCACCCTTGAATGAGATTTATTTTTCTTTTTGACTGGCTTCTCTTTGGACATTTTTGGACATTACTTTTCCTATGTACCAGGAGAGTGCAGATCAGTTATAAAATTGATCTTAAGGCCATTCTGGTAACATTTTACAATCCATTTAAAATAAAACAGTTGTGTCAACTGTAGGGATAGATCCTAGCCAAGTCTGAAATAGTACATGAATTTTTCTCACTTGAGTTAACTTTTCCTTAAACACTATTTAACCAATCTTATTTTAAATCAGATTTTAGGCTGACAAAATTTAATTGGATATTTGGGTGGTTTTATTGATCAATTTGAGATTTGGAATCATGAGGCCGTCAGGGAATCTGGTGGCAGTTGGAAATATGCTTTAGTTGCTGTGGATGTCTCCTCAGTCAATCTGTTGGTATAACTGTTTGAAATCACCGAAGTATTGTGTTTAGATGGCAGTGTACTTTCAGAAAGGCCCACTCAGGCAGCCTGTGTTAAGTGGTCTCTTAAAGTCTCCTTCGTGTTCTAGTAAATTTTTGATTGGCTCTTTATTAAAAATAATTTGCCATTAGGCATTGAGATTTTGCTGGTCTGTGGGTTAGTCAGTTAGTCTGTCTCTTACTGAGTCTCCTGTTGTAGGCTTAAACACTTTAGCAATCCTCCACCCCCTGCCTGGAGTTCATGGAATTTCACACGTCAGTTTAAGTGTGCCCAGGAGTTTTGGGAAATGAAGGCAACTTTACTTAGGAATAGTCATGCTTCAAGTTTATTCATCTGAAGGATGTTTACCTATTAGCAATGTGTGCCTTTTTAATGATGGAAAGGGAGCTTTAAAAAATATAATGAGGAGGCTTCCTGAGCTGCTCCCTGAATTACCTGAAATAAGTGTGTCTTGTATGTTGGGGGTGGGGTGATGTGACAGGAGCATCATCATGCTCTTTCAAAGCTACCTTTTAAAAGTGAAATCTTCTTAGATCTTAGATCTTATTCCAGTAAAAAATTCTTTCCAAACACCAAATAGCACCCCAAGGACTTTAAATTCAAGGTAAGTTGTCCGAATTGTCATTTTCTTAGCATGAACATCAGTGCTATAGCTATCTCTTGCTTCATGTTGTGCATTGTAGCTTTTTCCTCCATATTGTTTAGCATGGTGTGGTCTCTAGTTCTTAGTTTTTCTTTTTTCTTTCTTCCTTTTTTTTTTTTTGCGGTGCTGGGGATTGAACCCTTTAGTTTTTCTTTGAGCTTTAGATATTTAGGTGGTGTGGGGCAAAACCATTTGTGCATCACACTCTTATTTTGTAAAAGTGTCCATTTGAGAAATTTTCAGATTTTCTGAGTGTGGTTCATAATGGAAATGTTTGATAAGATGGATAATAATCTTGGTTAATATGTATGTAGTATTTACTGTTTCAGATACTGTGCCAAGATTTTACCTGCCTTAGCTCATTTATACCTCACGATAACTTGATGACAACTTATTGGAGGTAGGTGCTATTTCTATGGCATTTTTAGGTGAAGAAATAGCATTAAAAAGGTTAAGTAATTTTACTAATATCACACAGTTTGTAAGGGGCCCAGCAAGGACTTGATATCAGGTTTCGAATGCCTTATGTTTTACTAGTACATGAGTGATATGACGTATTTACATCTTAAATGTTTTTGCTGCATGTATATGAATCCTTGTAAGGTCAAGGCAAGCTAGACCTTATAGCCACAAGGTAGCACAAAATCTCAAGATAATAACAACCAACTGCCAATTTTGCTCTCAGCTCTAGACACCAAGATTTCTTGGCCTGATGGCTTCATATTCAAATATGTTTGGCCATGTTTCTCAAAACACTGAGTTACTATACTTTGCATTAACAGTGCTTGGCTTTGTCTTTTATGCAGAAAGCCCCTCCAGGCCTCTGTAATGTGCTAAAAAAGATCTTGTCTAAAACTCATGAAAATAAATAACGTAAAACTGTTCTGAATAAATTTGAGTTAAATGAACAGAACCCTTTTCTGTGTACGTGTGTTGCATACATACAGTTGTGGGCTCCTATGAAAATGTGTTCTGTCGCTGGGCCTACTACCAATATCCTCTGTAGTGAAAGACATTTCATAATTTCCATTATAAATTATTTTAGGGGTGTATAACTAATACTGCAAAACATTCAGCACTGCCTGAAACTTACCTTACTATATTTGTAGAATTAGTTGCAGCATTGCAAGAAATCATGTAGATTCAAACATATCATTGCCTTAGTCATTGAAAGTGGTGCGAATGTTTGCATAATTGTTGGCAAGGATCAGTGAGTTGTAGGAAATGGATGAGGAACCTCAAAAGTTCAGGTGACAAAGAGTAACACATCAGTTGGATTCAGGATGCCTGAGGCAGATGCAACATTTGATCTTTAAAGTCAATTGTAAATAGGAAGCTCATAGATTATAGAACTGAACTCTGTGGGTGAATTCCATTGTTTTTTTATTTTTTAAGAAGTTAACTGACAGAAATGGAAAAATTATTAGAATTATTAGAGAAACATATTTACCATCAAAATAAAGATTCAGCTCGAAAGTAACCTCATCTGGAAAGCTTTCAATAATTGCTAATGTGCTATTTGAGCTTGGTGTTTAGCAGGGTGCTAAGCTCTTTACATGATTTTTCTCATTTGTTCCATGGAACACTTCCATTTTACAGATGAAGAATCCAAAGATCAGAGGCAGGAAATAACCTATGGAACTTCACAGAGTAAGAGCTGATAGAAGAGCTATCACTCATGGTACTAGTGCCTGTACTTTGTACTGCGGTGTGTCTAGCCATTTCCCTTTTGCACAGACATTCCTTTAACCCAGCTGTTCTCATAAGATCATCCAAGAAGCTTATTTCCCATTCCCCTTCTCACTTATTCCCTGTCAGCTTCAATAGTTGTGAGGTAATGAAAGAGATAATTAATTCACAACACAACCATTTAAAATTTACACCAGTTTGGACTGGAAAAAAGTTTGTCTTTGCAAAGGGTTTATTAAATAAATTAATAGGTTACACTGGAGCATAAGTGGAATGTTTATCCTATTAAAGAGTACAAACGGCTTTCAAGCATAATAGAAAACTATGCTCATTATAAACAAATTGATAGGTGGATTTCATGCTGCCATGTTTACATCCATTAAATAAATTTAAGTACCGTTAGTCTGTAGTACATTATTAACCTAATTGATTACTTTAAAAAAAGTTGCTTCTAAAAAATATTCTAAAATTCTAGCTTTTGGTGCCTTGAATTCTCCCTACTGCTAGTTGAAATTGATGTTTGCTACATGATGCACTATTAGTCTTCTTGTCAATTTGTAGCTATGTACTTTGTCTCAGGCATGGGATTTCAAATTTCTTAAAATCAGGAATCTTATCTCTTTCATTTTTAGTACCCATGCCAGTTTTTAGTTCTCTGAACTCTGTAAAGGAGGAGTGCACTACTGGTTTCTAGTGGGTACAGGTCCCAGGGATGTTACCCACAATGCACAGGACAGCCTCTCACAATAAAGAATTGGAAGACATCCAGTGTCAACTGATCATTTTGAGAAACACAGAAGAGACCCAGTGTGTGTCAGGACAGCAGCCAACATACTCCTTGTACTGCTGGCTTAAATTTGGGTTATTTCCAAATGGCCCAAATTTAATAATCTATACAATTTGCCAAATATGTGTGTGTGTGTGTGTGTGTTTTAATGAACATGCACCTTTAGTTGTATTGAAAAAGCAGCAAAAGTTCCTTTACTACCTGAATGCTTTTATATTGGGTATTTCCAGTAGTGGCAGAAAGATCATGCCTTTTTTAGAAACCTTTTTTGAGAAACCCTTATTCTAATAAGCAGAGATAAGTGAAGATAAATTAACCCAGAAAAGGTGAAATTTTAAATCATGGAGTGCAAATTTTTCAGTTAAGCATCTGGGGGAAAAGTTTGTTATGAATAGGGAAAAACCATGACATGGGAAAGATAGAAGTTTGATTTTAGGAAACAACCCACTTTAGGACATAAGAGTTGATGGAGTAGACTTGAAAAAGCCTTGGGGGCTATTGTTTGGGGATTAAGCTGCTAAAAGGCATGTTCTTTCTGCTGCTCCTGAAAATACCAAATATAAAAGCATTCAGGTAGTGAAGGCATTTTCTTGCTTTCATTGAAACACACACAAGTTTAGCAAGTTGTAGAGATGATTAAATTTGGGTCATTTGGAAATAACCTTTAATCCATAAGCAGTATGTTTGCTGCTGTCTTGGAATATCCTGGGTCCCCTCTGTGTTTTTCAAAATGATCAATTTTCAGCATTTGAGAATGAGTAGTGGCACTTTTCATAATGAGTTGAATTCATACTTTGCTCTCTGCTTTGCTATACATGCCACTGGTTTTAAGGATCAGTATTAGAATAAACTCTTAATAACTTGAAATAAGACCAAAACTTGTGTTATAATATATTAAAAATATATTTAGTTCGTAACATTTATTTAATATATAATATTTAAAACATTGTACATATTTTTAGACTAGACTCCAACTGCTTTGGCTCTGCATACCGGGCATTTTATACTTGGATTTCCTATCTACCTATTGAACCTTGTCTTCTGCCATATTCCTCACCTATACTGCTCTTCTTACAACAAAGTGATGGCAACGTGAAGTCAGTTGGAGAGGTAGTTTTTCTTCATCTAAAGAAAACTTCTTGCTCTCAGTTGTATCACTTCACATAAAATAGACAATAAGCATTCAGTGAATGCATAATAGTAACTCCACTACTGAAGCATGTGCAGATGCACCAGGCATTGGGCCTGCCTAACTTTGAACCTTTATTCCTCCCTCACCCAGAAGATTTTCTTATGGACACTCATTTGTTTTTAAAAACTACCTGAAATCCTCCTTCATAAGGCCTTTTATTTTCTCTTTAACCCTAGTCCTATAAAAATGAAATACCTCCTCTTCAAAGATTCAAATAACTGTGTTGTTCTTCTGTTTGCCTTTTGTTAGAGTTTGTCACAACAGTACTCTTGTCCCTGTATTGCATATGGCTTAAAGCCATCAACTGTACATCCTTCTGCTGCCTCAGGATGTTTGCATACAGAAGGTCTCCAAGTCCTGATTGGATAATTCAGTGGGTCTTTCCCTTTTGATCAGCTTGAGGTTCTGTTTGCTATTATGCTACATGCTATTTGTTCACTTTGAAATGAAGTCTAAGAAGATTAAGTCAAAGTGGACTCTTAACTCTTTGAGGGTAGACGCTATGTTTTAATCTATTTGGTAACCGTTATATAGAGTAGCACAGAAAGCATGACAAATAGATATCTGGGAAGTGACTCAAAGTTGCTCTTAGTTGGCTAATACCTCTGTGTTATGTGTTGTTTGTGATGTGAAAGGCAATTGATGGTCCTCAAAGCATCTGTCCAATGAACATAATCAAGGAGGTGGAGGGATTTACTCTCTATGTATTAGTAATACAGCGAGTGTGGAATTGATTTATATACCAAATCTTAACTTGTAAAAAGAAGGGTAAAATGGCGAGTAAAAAAATCCATTCTGGAAATGGAAATTAGCCTGAAGGAAGGACAAGTGTGAACAGGTATATATGTCTGAAGACCTTTCAGCTGGATTAAGAGATTTGCTACACTTAGACTATTAAAATCTATCAGTAAGCAAACATTAACTGTTTTTTATTTGGTGCCAGGTGCTAGTGGGAGAGTTAAACTAGTATAGCATGGTCTCTGCCCTCTAGGATCTTGTGCTGTAGTGCATATCTTGGTAAACTTTTTCTTAAAGGGCCAGATGATAAATATTTCTGACTTTGTGGACCATTTGGTCTCTTTTAATTATTCAACTCTGTTCTTGAAGTGTGGAGGCAGCAGCCATATGCAGTTCATGAACGAATGAATGTGATTGTGTTCAAATAAAGCTTTATTTAGAAAACTGGTGGTCAGTATTTATCCAGCATGCCATGGTTTGTTGACTGCTGATCTAGAGAGAAGTTGAGCATGTATGTATGTGGATATGTGTATGCATACAAATCTAATGTTGGAATGTGTACTTTTTTTTCTGTCAGTATTTGTAGGAATGCTCAGTTAAGAGAGAAAGCTGGGCCAGAGTAGCAGGGGAGGAGCTTGATGAAAGGGGGCTATTTGTCTCTATGATCATAAATCTAGAAATCTTCCTTATTCCAATTTCCTATCAAGAAAGCTGTTCATAAAATCACTCAATTTTAAATTTATTCTACAAGTATTTTCTAAGTGGTTATTATATACAAATGTGCCTTCCATCTTCAAGTTGAATAGCTGGAAGTTTTTTCCATATTTTAAGAACTAATTTTACATATTTAGCATTTCTGAAATTGGAATGCCTCTCATGGTTGATGATGCTGTTACAAGATTTTCGCCTTTCTATGACCATAAATAAGGTGTGTCTTAAAATTGATGGCTTAAATTCATCAGAAATGTGGCAGACATCTTAGCACTGCCTGGAATACTTTCTATAATAGGGTCATTTACTTTAGATACTACATTTACATTTATTCAGAAACATACTAGACTAAAAGATTCCAAGAAAAATTTAAATAAATATTGTCAGTGCTTTTTATAAAAATAATATCTTCAGTTCTAAGAGAGATTAGTTACTTTATATGTTTCAGTTATTGTCCTATGAAATGAAGTTCTCATGTCAAGCATGGCTTTTCATGTACTCTTTAGGTGTTTTTGACTTGTTTCACAGATTCCCTTTGGAAAGATGAAGTATCTTTCTAAAGATAAAATGAAATTTTAGAGATACAGATCTGTGGCCCAGGGAAGAACCCAGTTCCCTGTGTCCATTACCTATAACTTTCCTTTGTTAAAGTATAGGATTTGAGAGCAGGTGTTGGAATTAGTGTGCTTTCCCCCAATTTATCTCATTTTCATTTCAGTGCTCTCAGATTTTCTAAAACTATGAAGTTCTTTATGCAGGTCTGGCCTAATTAGGTGAGCTTGGGAAGGTTTGTACAAGGTTTAATGTTCACTCTCTTTCCTGTCTGTATAAATCAATTAAAATGGACTATGAAGGAATTCACACTCAAATAGTATGTAACCCTAGATCTCATTGCTATATGTTTGTTTTCTACATTTGAGGAGGAGGTTGTGCTTAACTGTATTAATGATTTACAGTAGCTGGAGATACACTTCAACCAGTTCTTTGATATATGAGAATAGAACATAATATAGAAATGTTATTTATGCCTCCAATCAGAAGGGGAAAGCTGTTTCTTATACTGTACTTATGGTTCAAGCAGTGTACAGAGTGAGCACATCTGTCCTTGTAATTAATATAAAAAACAGATCACAAAGATTAAAACTCAGAATAGTATTTCACAACTGACATCTCTAAATATTAAGTTAATGCTTCTAAGTAATAGCAGTAATACTCCTTAGTGTTTGTAGTCTTTGACTGCTTTTGGCATGCTTTCATTCATTTGTTCTTTAAAGTTATTGTTTGGTTACTGAATTTTGAAATAATCTCTCCGTATTTTTTCCTTTTGCATATTTTAGAAAAGGTCTTCAG
The DNA here is from genome assembly GCA_020662805.1 of Glaucomys volans. Classification (NCBI taxonomy): domain Eukaryota; kingdom Metazoa; phylum Chordata; class Mammalia; order Rodentia; family Sciuridae; genus Glaucomys; species Glaucomys volans. The sequence goes on along the minus strand of JAJEJO010004266.1, from coordinate 132,065 downwards.
TACAAAAAGGTGGTTAAATGTTAATTGCCAGTTGATCATTAGAGAGCAATAAATGCTGTTTCTTATACCACAAGGAGAATTTTGTAGTATAGTATTTGTGGTATTTTATGTATATGAATCCTTAAGCATTTCAAACTTTAGTTTTAGTTAATGAAATTCTTTTTATAGGGCATGTAACCTGAGAGGTAGGAAAAGGGCAAGTCAGAAACTCCAATTCATTCAAAGGTTTCTTCTTGAAATAACTGTGGAAAAAATTTTTTTCACCTGACATCTTGAATGGCAATTTTTCTATTGCTTTATCTTAAATTACTTAAGTAAAAATATAATGACTTTGTAGAACAGTTCAAAACTGTAGAGCAATTTAATTGAGTCATCTTATTTTTAGACAAGGAACTAGGAGGCAGTCTGCCCCTAATTTAGTGGGGCCCAGGCAAGTTCTATGGAGACCCACAGGCCAAATATTTAAATATGCTTCTGGTCCATTCAAGCTGTGCCTGCTTTTTCTTCTGGGCCCTGTACCACTTTGTCTGGAGGCTTAGTTTGTCTAGGATCCACTCTGTGGCCTGTGAGCCTGTGTGGTAGCATGGAGCTATTGGAGCAGGTCAGGGTGGGGGCTGGACCTAGGCCCAAGACTCCTGGGTTTACTGTGCCCAAAACAGGGATGACTTACTTAAGTTCTCCAGGGAGGCTGCTCAGATTTTTCACATCTAGGTTTTCCTTGTCTGACTCAGGCCTTCCAAGGAGTTCTAAGTACCTCTTCCACTGTGTGCTCTGACTAAGGGAAAGGGAGGCAGTAGAGTTACCTGGGGAATCCTGTCTAGCCAGAGACACCCATTTTTGTCTTTTGCTTCCAAGGACAGAGGTTGTGATTCATATGCTCATGGATTCTCAGCTCAGTATCCTCTGGTCTTGGGTTCAGATTTAGTTAATGAATCCCTCCCATTGGCTTAATTTGTTCCTAATTTAATAAAACAAAGCGTCCTTATTAAATTGAGAAGATAAAGAATGGCATTTGGAGGTTTCTCATGTGTACCAGAACACTAAAAGACATGGCCCTGAACCCTTCCTTGTCCTGGCCAAGGACTAATAGAGGTTAAGTGGCTTGGACAACATTATCCAGCTCAATGGTGGGACAGGCATGATATCTTCTTCAGAAAATGCAAATTTATTCCATCTACATTATAATTTACAAACATTCTTGCTTCTGATAAAGTGCAAAAAAAGGGAAAAGTGGAAAAGCAGAAATCATTTAAACAATGTTTTATTCACATTGTCATCATCCCATCTTGGGTTTTCTTTTCCTGCTGAATAAAGGACCCTTAAAACTCAACGTACATCATGACATCCAAAGAAAGAACAGCTATCAAAACACCCTCCTGTGTGAAATTTTCCATTTCTTAGAGAATTCAGGTGTGTGAATCACTTCCTTCTGTCCTGTCACAGAAAAAAAGAAAGCAACATGACTTTTATTGTTTAGCTGAGGCATGGTTAGCGTTCTTAAGGGAAGATTGCTTATCATGGAGAAAAGCTATGTTCCTAAATGGACTTCTGCATAGACCTTACAGGAACAGTTTGCAGATGTGGATGCATTCCCAAGAAAGATTTTTACAGTGACTGACATCCCTGAAACCTTCACAGAAAAAGGAAAACGTGTCCTTTCTCAATTTCACGTATGCTTTCTACTTGATCAAAAGGCAAATTTATCCATGGTGGCACTTGAAAAATAAATTTTTTAACAGAGTTGTTTCACAGTAAAGGTGAAAGTGCAAGTGAGTATTAGGCCAACTGGCAGGGCTTGAGTATGCAAGATTTTGATGTTTCTTTTTGCAATAAACATATGTAGAGTTTAGGGATGGTCAGTGTCATCATGTGGTGGTATGATGGAGATCCCCACTGACACTGGAAAAATACCAGGTTAATGAAGTGTAAAATGCAGCCTTAGGTACAAGCAGATATTTTGTGGGTTGGGAAGTCTTATTGATGGGAATTCAATCTTAAATCTTACGGGTTTCAAGGATCTGAGAGAAAAGTGACAAATTTTATTTTATTTTTTTTTTTATCTCAAATACTGCATCTGGATGTCCTGTCTCTCAAATGATTGAGAGATAGTCCTGTGTACGTTTCATATAATGACTGGCTATGATGCCTTACTAATTATGTGTTGGTTGTTCATTTAAGGCTTGTGAACATACCTCTTCTTTGCATTAGTTGGAGGGACTATGCTTATTTATGTTGCCTTTACCTTTGGGCTGTGAACTTTTTTTCAGACAATTCTTAGTCATCTGTTTTTCTTCCAATGAAGCTCTAGAAAGAGTTGTCACCTAGTAGAGGTTGGTTACATGGAACCAGAAAAGCAAGGTGTCCCTTAGTGTGAAGACCAGACCTGCTTTCATATCCTTACCACGGGGTCACAAATACCTCAATATACACCCCAACATTTGAGAAACTGTTAGCAAATCTTGGCTAGGATCTGAAACAACTGCCAAGGCATGTTATTTTCACTAACGATGCAAATTCTCAAAAACCCCAAGGATACCCTCCTTCAGAGAGAGGTCGTTATCCCTTATAAAGGAAAAAATACTATGGTAAAATCTACTCAAGAATAGCATTTCTGTCCCCAGGGAAATGATCTACTCAGCATATGACCTTTACATTTAGGGTCTTTATAGTCTCAGAAAATATCATCCTGAAATTCAGGGAAGAAATGTTGATTTTTCTGGATGTGTGCTCTTGAAATGGAGATAATTTCTCAAGTAATACTTGAAAAAAGAAGAATATGGCAATATTATTTGAACAAATTTATATGTAGCCCTCTCCTGCTACATGTATGTACATGCTAACCAAGGTGTATGTGTATGTTGAGACATGAAGTGAGATATGATTATTAGGAAAGATTTCTGTGAGTAAATTATTACTGTAGGTTCCCTTACACATTGTTCTCTTTGCCCGGATCACTTTTTCTCCAGCTTCCTACAATACTAATGTTGGCACATCTTTTAGAACCCAGCTTTGTGGTCACTTTTGTAGGGGAGCCTGAACTCCCAGCTGCAATTTGGTCCTCCTATTTAAACAATTTCATATTGTCCTATACCAAGGCTGGCAGACTTGTATGATCCAAGTTAGTGATAGAAATAGAGTTGACAGAAGAACCTTCTGTGATGATGGGAATGTTTTATGTTTGCTTGGTTGTTTATGGTAGCCACATATGGATATTGGGTACTTAATGGTTAGTGAAACTAAGGACTTGACCTTTTAATTTAACTTTGAATTGATTAAAATTTAAATAGTTACATGGAGGTAATGGCTATGATTCTGGCCTTGCAGGTCCATAGGACAGCAGCATAAATGTAATAACAATGGTGAGAAGAACTTGAATTCAGTGTCCAGGACAGAGGGTAGCACTGAAGACTATTAAAATCAGAAAACTTAAGTGTCCTATTTAAAAGGGCAGACTACTGTTCGGTTCCAGCCAATTTTTTTTTATTTTTACAGACTGCATTTTGATTCATTGTACACAAATAGGGTACAACTTTTCAATTCTATGGTTGTACATGATATAGATTCACACCATTCATGTAATCATATATTTTCATAGGGTAATGATGTCTGTCTCATTCCACTATCTTTTCTACCCCATCTCTTCCCTCCTCTCATTTCCCTCTAAGTAATCTAAAGTTCTTCCATTATTCTCTTACCCGCCACTCCCACCCCCGTTATGTATCATCATCCACTCATCAGAGAAAACGTTCAGCCTTTCGTTTTTTTGGGATTGACTTATTTCACTTAGCATGCTATTCTCCAATTCCATCCATTTACCTGCAAATACCATATTTTATTCTTCTTTATGTCCAGGCAATTTTTGAAAAGAGTAGCAAGAAATCCTCATTTTATTGTTAAGTTTCATTATTTTAATAAATGCATTCTACTGACTACGGTGTAACTATTTAGAACAAATAAAAAAAATTACTGACAACCATCAAAAAATTCCAGGCTGGATTTTGCTCATGTGTAGCCATTTTATAAGTGATTCTCTGTGGCAAGTACCATTATTATAATTGTTCATGTAATTATTTTTTGTATCTCCAGTAGAATCTAAAGGATCATGTCTGTCTTATTCACTATTTTATCTCAGTATTCATCTTGGGATTGAGGCATGAAGCACTAAATGATATTTGTTGAATGATTGTCATATGCATAAGGTAAAAATAAATTAAAAGGAGGGAGGCAAACCTAAGAAATAAAAGATAAGGAATTTGATTTTGTTTTTTAAATTTGGTACCAGGGTTTGAACCCAGTGGCACTCAACCACTGAATTACATCGACAGCCCTTTTTTATTTTTCATTTTGAGACAGGGTCTTGCTAAGTTGCTGAGTCTGGCTTTGAACTTGTAATCCTCCTGCCTCAGCCTCTTGAATTGCTGGCATTATAGCTATGTGCCACTGAGCCCAGCCAGGAATTTGATTCTTGAATGAAACTGGGTTTTCATTATGGGTTTTCTGTATGAATAAGCAGTTGCCTAGATGGGTTTTCTGTATGAATAAGCAGTTGCCTAGATGGGAAAATTCTTCTGAATATAACTTAGCACATGGTGGTGGGTTTAAGGAGCATATGGCCCTGAGAAAGGGTAGAGTGGCATAGACCAAAGGGTTGGACAGAGGAGGCTCTTCATGAAATTGGTTACTCTGCTTTAAATCCAAAAAGGGATCAGGAAGAATGGACTGCTTCAAGATTATAGGGAAAATGCTGCTGCTGCTGCTGCTGCTGCTGCTACTGCTGCTGCTTGTAGAGTAGTAATTTATATCTAACTGAAGCCTTTCTCTGTTTATACCACAAACCACCTATTTGTTCTAGAAATTTCAGGGTTCGTAGTACCAAAAAAAAAATGTTAAGGACTGTGAATGAAGACCTTTGACTTTAGTAATAGTGTATCCTATAGAATTACATTTTGGGGATGTTGGTATAAAGCTTATGAAGTTTGATGGAATTAATTTTTCTCTTCATTTATCCATTTGAGCTTATAAAAAAGCCCACTCAAAGGGAAAAAGCCTCCTCTTCCGTCATATATGCCATTTTACTTTTGGCTATTAAGGCAGTTGCTTTGAATTGAGCAAATCATTTGAGATGCACAGTATATGAGGAATCTTTTCAAGGAAAGAGTGAATTATGTGTTTTTTCATGCTGCTACTCCATGTCTTGCCTATGGTTGAATTTTCTTATGTAATAGATTCTAATTCCTAATATTGTTATTAGTGTTCCTATAATGAAAGAGACACAGTAGAAAGCATTTGTAGACATAGTAGTGGCCCCCAAAGATGTGGACATGATCTCTAAAACCTGTGATTTTGTTGTAAAAGGATCTTACAGCTGAGAGTAGGGTCTTGGGATGGGAGACTATCCTTGATTGTCCAGTTGAGCCCAGTGCAATTATAAGGATTCTTAGAAGTGAAAAAGGGAGGCAAGAAAGTCAGAGAAAAAGGTGATCATGGAAGCAGAGGTCAGAGTGATGTGATTGTTGGTGACGGTGCAGATGGAAGTTGTCCTTGAACCAAGGAATGCAGACCACTTGTAGAAGATGCAGGAGGGAGGGGAGTGGATTTATCCCTAGAGTCTCCACAAGGATTAAGTTTGTGCTATCAGCTTGCTTGAGACTCATTTTGGACTTTATGCTTCCAGATTAGACACCTAATCTGTGTTTAAAACCATTTTTTGCTAATTTGTAACAGCAACACTAGAAAATTAATATACTGATGAACAAAATTAAATGTTTTAAAATGATGGTTCGTTTTCCACACCAAAAAAAATTGTGACATGTGGTCTGATAATAATATTCACTCATTCAATAATATTATTTGAACACCACAGGGTACTTTTCTAGGCACTTGTTGTTCAGTGGTGAGCAAACCTCATCATAGTTCATGCTCTCAGAAAGCTGTGTTCCATGGAGACAGACATCAAATTATTGCTAGGATATGTTTATGGTTTCCCCTCCTTTGCAATCTTATCAATGAACTCCAGAGTTATCCTGAAGAATAAACTTTATTCCTAAATGTTTTCTCAACATTTTGAGACATTTTCTTTCCCAAGTGCTTTTTAATTCCCCAGTGTAAATGTAAATGCTGGTTGCAGTCTCTGCTCCCTGTTGATAGGTGTGGGTCCTTCTTGTGATATGTGATAAAAGATAGCAGAACCACATCATGACCTTGGCCATCTTACTTTCAGATTTTTCATTGGGTTGCTGGTTGACCATATTATCTCTGAATATACTCTTTAAGATTGTGCACAAGGGTGAGGTCCCAGGTTTTGATAGAGCCAGATAATTGCACATGCCTCCTCTGGAATGGAGCCATTGGAGCACAGGAGGATGTTTTATGAAAGATAAAAGGAAAGAGTTTCTAGATTGTTAAGAAAAAGCTCTCTGAGTGACACTCTACTTGGTTTGGGAGATTGTCCCAAAACTAGTCTTCTTAACTTAATCTCATGTATCTAGGTCAGAGAGGATTTTTGTCTTATTATGGGTTGTTTGGCTAACAATTAAGAAATATGCCTAGGTCTTATATTCTATAAATAATATATTTTTTTCTAATAGTAATTATATAATCCTCATCATATTTTGTATGGCCAGTGTTTTTAGAAATAACTGAATAGGTCATTTATTCAGAATGATTTTCTGTATCTAAGGGCTGTGAGAAAAATGATCCAATGCTCAATAACTAGGTTGTGTACCTGTTACTGAAGTCACCATTGACTGCTTGAACAATATTGTTCTTGAAGAGAATGCTAATGGTGTGGGTTGGCTGCTAAAATTCAGGCTGGTCAGGCATGACCTGATTCTCTATCAAAAAAGATAGAGGAATATGTTTAATGCAGATGAATGTATCATAAATATGTCTTGTATTATTGTCTCAAGTTCAAACTCTATAATTTAGAATGCATTGTTTACTCTTAAGGTATGACTCTGAGGGATCTCTGTCTGTAATGTTTGAATTGCAAGGTGGCCCATGGTTCATGTGCACAGTTGGTTGAGAGGATGCCACCAAAGTGGTGGCTTTTGAGCTATGTCTTGAATAATGAGCTGAGGTTTGACCAGAAGAGATCAATTAGTAGGGTATTTCTAAGAGAGATGAGAGTGCACACAGGCATGGAAAGTCTTATTTATTGAGAAAGAGTGCTGAGTTCAGGGATTCAAATGTGAGAAACTGGTTTTGAAAGATAGGTTTGGAATGCAGGCCATGAGGGCTTTGAATGCTTGATAAAATACATATTTTTCTTAATATAGGAAGAGTCATTTAGGGTATTGGAGCACCATGCTTTAGACAGCTTAGTTTGGTATCAGAACAGAAGGTGATATATACATTGTACAGGAGTTAAAAGGCATGAGTCCTGGAATTAGACTGTCCTAATTTGAATGCCACTTACTTAAAACATCAAAGCCCCGGTTTCTACATCTGAATGAATGGATAAACAAAATGTATATACATACAAGGGGATATTATTAGCCTTAAAAAGGAAGTTGTGACATGAGGTATGACATGAATAAATCTTGAAGACATTGTATCAAATGAAATAAGCCTGTCACAAAAGTCATATATGACTTTGCTTATATGAAGTACCTAAGGCAGTTGAATTTTAAAGAAAGTAGAATGGTGATCTCCAGAGGTTCGGGGGAGTGTAATATGTAGAGTCATTGTTTATGGTATGGAACTTTGAGAAGATGCAAAGCGTTCTGGAGATGGATGGTGGTGATGGTGTACAACAATGGAAATGTGCTTACTGCCACTGAACTGTATACTTCAAAATGGTTAAGACAGTAAACATTATGTATATTTTATTACAGTTTTAAAACATAACAAAAAGTTTACACTTATATAGTTTTACACTTACCACTCAGATCAAGACATAGGTCATTTCCTGCCCCCAGAGTCCTATTGTCCCCAGAGTCAGTTGCCCCCTTGAGATAACCACTGTAATTTTCAGTTCTTGATGTTAACATAAATGGATTTATATGATACATGATCTTGCATTTGGCTGCTTCTCTTACTATCATGCCTATGAAAATTTTCCATGTTGTTGGTGCCTATCAGTAATTTATTGTTTCATTATTGTGTAGTTGTCCATTTTATGAATATACAACTTGTTTATTTTGTCTCTTATTGGTAATGTTTAGGTCGTTCTTGGCTTTTGTTTATTACATATAATGCCTCTGTGAACATTCTTGCACATACCTTTTGGTGGACATCTTTGCACATTTCACCTGGGTGGAACTGGTGGATCACATGGTAGGTATAGCCAAATGGTTCTTCAAAGTGGTTATACTGATTAATACTCCAGCATTGATACACCAACATTGTGTAAACACTCCAGTTGTGCCACATCCTCGCCAGCTAATGGTATTGTCAGTATTTCATGGCATAATAAAAATGCACTCACAAAAAAGGATAAGATGGAGATACTAAAGTTTAGGTGCTAAAGCAGTGTAGATAGAAATGCAGATTATTTAGTGGGATTTCTAAAGCAGGCATAGGAAGAAGTATGACTTACTACAACCTGAAAGTCAGGTAAGGCTGGGGTGTAACCATGTGGGAAAGTTTTAAAAAGATGATCTGTCTTCAGTTTTCCTGAAAACTGTTTCCTGTCTTTTCAGTAGTAGGCTTTATATCTATTCCTGTATTATTACTCTCCATTGCTTTCAAAAACTTGTTTATGAGCCAATACAGTTTCCATATTATACTGAATTAATCCCCCTGTTCACCAGTTCATATTTGAACTGATTTTGAAGATGTTTGCAAAAGAGTTGTTATGATGAGTGACCTTGAATCCAGTCAAGACCAGTGGGGGAATAACCTGGGAGGGCCAATGAGGAAGTGGTGGTCTTCATGAGTTGGATATTACAATAAGGGTTAGGTGGCTAAGCAAGGAAGTTAGAGTATAAGTTAGAGGTTGAAGAGCAGGATTTTGCATAAAGATTTTCACTTTGGCTCAGGCAAGACCTTGGCAGTAATGATGGGCATCTTGTCAAACAAATGAAAGGATTAGTGATGAGGAGGAGGTGCAAAATAAGAGGTGAGGACATTTGGATTAGTCTGCCATAAGAAGGTGGAGGTTGCCAAAAAGAATGTTAGGAGCTGTGGTGCAGAGGAGAAGCAGTGAGGCCAGGACTTCTAAACCAGGCTGTTGATATGCTCTTCCTCCCTGACCACCAGCTGGGAGAGTAGATGTGAAGTAGGGTGGAAACCCATTACTTATTTACTTAGTGCAGCCTATCTCACCATCCAAGTAAACTTTCACCTTTACATATATCTTTCCTGTCTTTTAATAACTACTTTTCATGCACTTTTCTACAACTAGAAATTTTAGAAAATATTTTGATTTCATTATGTACTCATACCACTAGGCATAGTGCTAAGTGCTGGGGGTAATAATGGTAAATGGAAGGCGATCCCTGACCCAGAGGATTGCAGAGGATTAATTTAAAATGAATAATCTTCTTGCATGTGGGCTGGAAGTATTTTCTCTAACATAGTAGGTGAAATTTATTTTCTCATAGGAACTATCAAAAGTGGGATACAGATCACAAAGTTTTTTATGAGTAGGTAATTTTGTATTTTTAGGGCAAATTACAAATAATCTTTTGATTAGAACCCTATGCCTTTTTTTTTTTTTTTTGGAACTGGGGATTGAACTCAGGGGCAGTAGGCCACTGAGCCACATCCCCAGCCCCATTTTGTACTTTATTTAGAGATAGGTCTCACTGAGTTGCTTAGCGCCTTGCCTGTGCTGAGGCTGGCTTTGAACCCGAGATCCTCCTGCCTCGGCCTCCTGAGCCACTGGGATTACAGGTGTGTGCCACCATGCCTGGCTAACTTTATGCCCTTTAACTGCTATTAATACAGCTGAGATATTTCATATTTTCTTTTTTTTTTTTTTTCTTACGCTTTAGGAATCTTGTTAAGGAAGTCAGATCCTAAGCTGACATGGTGAAGATTTGGGCCTACTGTTTCTTCTATTAAGCAGGGTCTCTGGTCTATTGCCTAAGTCTTTGATCCACTTTGAGTTGAGTTCCGCGCAGGGTGAGAGAGAGGGTTTTAATTTCATTTTGTTACATGTGGTAAAATCTTGCTTTTTAATGGTTGATTTTTGTTTGTTTGTTTTCTTTCTTGCTCTGGAAATCCCTCTTTATCCTAAGGTCATGGATATATTCTTCTATAGCCTCTTCTTCAAATTTAGGTTTTTGATTCTCTGGCAATTGGTTTAAAGCAGGAGTGCATTTCTTTTATTTCTTCAAGTTGATACCTAATTATCCCCACGCTCTATACTAAAAACCCATCCCTGGGCTGGAGTAGTCCTTGCTTCCCATGTTTGAAGCCCTGGGTTCAGTTCCCAGAAACATACACACACACACACACACACACACACACACGCAAATTCTCTTTTGCCTGCTCTGTGATACCTTCTATTATAAATTGCCCATATATGTGAGAATATTTTTGGAAGTCTCAATTGTTTTCTGTTTGTCTATTTGCCTATGCTCTCTCTCCTTCTGCCCAGAGTGTGTGTGTGTGTGTGTATGTGTGTGTGTGTGTGACTAGGAGTTGAAGCCTGGGCCTCAAACACTGCTAGAACATGTTCTACCACTGAAGGACACCCTTAGCCCTATTTGTCTATTCTTAAGCCAATCTTATATGGTCTTATATGGTCTTAATTACAGTGACTTTGAAGTAAAATTCTAACATCTTTTAGAATAAGTCCTCCCACCTTGTTTGTCATTAGAAAATCTTGGCCAGTCTTGGCTGCTTGTACTTTCATATACATTTAGAGTCTGTTTGTCACATCCCACAAGTATCCTGTTGAGTTTTGATCAGGATTACATTGAATCTATAGATTAATTTGGGGAGTACTTACATCTTTTAAATATTTCATATTTTCATAGGAACACTAGAAAGCATCTCAGTGCTTAGTTCAATAAATGGAAAGATGTACAAATACATGAGGCACAGTTCTAACTTCTGTAAATGGTAGTGTTAGGAAAGCAGACTGATGCATCTGAAGGTTCAGCTAGAGCCCTGTGAGCTGGAGGTGAGCACTGGTCTGCCGGTTCATTGATGGTCTTGATGTGTCAGTAGGGATGACATCCTACTTTTCTTCAGAGCATAGAACTTACTTTCCCTAATGTCATTGTCATTACCATTCAACCAATGACCATCAGGAACATACTTGTTGAGCACTTTGATTTTGTTACTAGTTATTGTGAGGCAGAACATGAACTGTGGGGAAATTTGAGGTGTCTCAGACAGAGGGTATTAAGAAAAAGCCTATTTTAGTATTTGAGCTTGGGTTGAGGCAATGGTCTGAGGAAGCATTTTTTTGCTCTCTTTTTTTGTTTTGTTATTGTCAGAAAGTGGATACAATTCTTCAATTGAGTTATCTCAGTAAGTTTTATCTGTAGAGAGATAGAACGAAGATAAAATTTTCATTGGTAAACAAGCAGCAGTTGCTCATATAGCCAAGTAAAGGGGTATTTTGTATTTTGTCAGTGACAGAGTAACCTTATGATTGTGCTTATAGAAAATTATGACATGGCCTTGACTTGTTTCACTTTATCATGGTCTCATAGTATCCTTGTCTGAAGTTGGTGTTCTGTGAGATCGTTTATGTCCAATAGGAGATTAGCATGACCTAGTGCAGGTGCCAGGCCAGTTTCTAGATGTCATACCATGGTCATTTTTCTTTTCTCCTTTTTTCCTCAGTAGTATGCTGACAACTTAAGGGTTCCTATAGAGAGGTTAACAAATGAAAAATATAGAGGGACATGTGAAAATAGGGAACCAAATATTAAAAAAGATTTTACTAAAGATCCTAGATAGAAGGTAGAAGGCTGAAAAGAAGGCAGGAGACTGTGAAGAAAACTGGATGTTCAAGAGATAGGACTTTGTTGAGGGGACACATATGGGAAGAACAAGGATAGACAGGGAAAAGTGAAAAGAGAGGGAGCAGATCCCTATGAACCAGAGGCCAAAAAAACAAGTGATGATAGAAAGGGCATGCTGAAAGAGTTCTCTGGGTGACCTGCCAAACTTTGAGTTGTTGGCCGTGTTAATCCCTTAGTAGTACCTAGGTCATGTAGATGTTCAGCCAAAGGCTGTAATTTTTATTAGTATTTCTGGGTCTCCTGGGGGAAGAAGGTAGAGGAGTATGATGTGCAACAGGGCTTTCCATGATTGTTAATATGTAGAATCCCTGTGTGTTTGTGAAGTAAGAGAAGATCTATAACATTGGATATACTTGATATTAAAGAGAAAGTATGTGTGTGTGTGTGTGTGTGTGTGTGTGTGTGTTTGGTAGAAAGCCATGACCCAAGTAGTCTTGTCTTTATGTGGTGTCCATATCTAACCACAACAATAAGTTCAAAATAGCTGAAAGTTCTGTAAATTTTAGAATTATGAACAAGGATAAATAGATCATGGTGGCACTTCCTTATAATAATGAACATACACTCCTCACCTGCTCTGTTCTCTTACCCTGCCACCTCTATTCCTATCACTGTGAAAAAAAAATCCTCATCCCCAGCCAAAAAGTAGTTCTAAGAACTTTTTATTTGTCCTCTTTTTTCATTATTAAAAAATGGGATTTGAACATATGATTGTTTGTTTTTGGCATAAGGAATGCTGCTATAAGTTTCCTTTTACATAAACACTAAGATCTTTGTGTAAATAAATTCATTGAGTAAATTCTTAATAGTGGGATTGGTGGGCTAGTCATAAATTCACTTATAAATTCTTTGTGCCAGTTTAAATAGACATCCACCACAGAGTTGGAGAGGTCTTGTTTTTCCACACTCTAGCCAACCTTAGCTATGCTAAATTTGAGTACTTCTGCTGATCTGAATCTAAATATATGATTGTATCTAATTTTTGTGTGTTTGTATACATTATTTAGTAAATCTAATTGACATGGTGATCATGAAAAACTTCAAATTCTATATCACTTTCCATTCTTTCTACGTTGTCATCAGTATTTCTTTACATATTATTGACTTAAAGTTACCTAATAATGTATTGCAGAAAGATTTGGGTGTATTAACTTATATACTTGGCACCTTTTAATCTGCAGAGATGATGTTTTATAGGATATTGAAAAAGGCCTTTGGTGGAGAAGAAAAAACTGCAAGTGATTTTCAGCATAGCAATGACCACTCAAGGAATAAGGACCCCTAGGGAATGTGTTGGTCCTCTGGTTGACTACCAGGGCTGGAACATCATTTGTTACTATGGAAAGGTGCAAAGAGCTTCAGTAGCTAAGTTGCAGATGTTCAGAAGGATCAGAATGAACAAAAGGGGAGTCTTATTTAAATTCCTGGGCAGAAGTGTCAACAGAAACAGTGCAGTTATCCTGCTAAGTCAACTATTGATTATCATTTGGGAGCTACTTTCCTTTGGTAATCCTGGAGTTTTTTTGTTCAATTATTAATTTGTCCCCTTTCCATTTGCCAAACATGGCTTTGACTCCTAGCATGTGTTGCTTTCAATTTACATGCCATTTTGGTTTGAGGGAACATGTTTTTCCATATAGGAGGTTACAATTCAATTGATATGTTGTGAAATGGAGACAGTGGTTAATAGGCGTCCTGCCACCATGCCAACCTGCCTTGCTTTCCCAGCAAAGGTATCTCCTCAAGTGGGATCATTCATACTGACCTATGTGAATGCTTTATTTCTGGTTTCCAAAATGTTCATTTTAGGTATAAAGCTTTCTTTGAAAAATGATATGTGAAGAGGTAAGGATGGTCCAGATCCCACAGAGCCCCATTTGTCAACAGGCATGGCTAGCTGCCTTGTGTTTGGGAGGGAACTGGTTAAATTCCTCTCTCTGAGCTTCGTCTGTGGTAGCACTGTGTCTGTGTTCATTTGCAGCATGGCACAAGGCACCCAGCTGGGAGGTGGCTGCTCATTGGGAAGTTATGGGAGAGAAAAGAAGTATGATGGTCTCAATCAGAAGCCAACTTGTTCTGGGAACTGTTCTCAGAATGCTAGAAAGATTTTGGCATTGCCTTCAGGTCTCTCAGACTTGAGGAAGTTTGTCTACGCGTCTCCTTTCTCTCATTTGACATGTCGTGGCTAAGGGCATTTGTATGGTTGAACCATAAAAACAATATGACTGGTATATTTTACATCTACCTGTAACAGCTGTATTCATTTATTTATCTTTAACTAATTCATTCATCTATTCAATATTTGTTGGGCTTTACTAAGGATGAGGTGTTGAGAATTCTTGCTGTTGAGGATTAGTATGATGATTTTCCTGATCTTCCATTCTAGGGGGAGCCAAAAAAAAAAAAAAAAAAAAGAATAGAGTAGTTAAAGGTCTGGTGATGGTTCAGAAAGGGGAAGGACAGACATGATGAGGAGTGATATACAAGACCCTGCTGTAGTTTAGATGAGTGTTCCTCAAAGGTCCTTTAGGATTGGCCTGCAGGGGCAGAATTGGGAGGTGCTGTAGACCTTTGAGAGTTGAGGTCTAATGGGAGGTCCTTAGATCATTGTGTGTGCGTCCTCCAAGGGGATTGTGGGACTCTGATTTCTTCCCATTTCTCTTTCTCTGCTTCTTGACTTGAGATGTGGTCACTCGCTCTGAAAAGGGCTCCTACCATGTTGGGCCACACTTGCCAGAGGTCCCACTCCAATGGGGCTGTGCAGTCTTGAACTTGAACTTCCAAAATTGTGAGCCAAAAGAAACCTCTCTTTTCTTCAGAAGCAGTTTGTGTTAGGTATTTCATTACAGTGACACAATGTTGACCTGTACAGTTACTTAAGCTTAGTTTAAATTTTCAAGCAAGGCCACCTTAAGCAAGATGTTTCAGTTGAGAACTGAGGGAAGCAGCTGGCCAATGAATGATGAGGGAACAGGAAATGGTACCAGTGTGTGTGTATGTGTGTGTGCTTGCTCTTGTGTGTCCATGATTTTCCATGCAAAAGGGCATCATCAAAAGGTTAGGGAAAGAAATTATTTGTATGGGAAACTAAGAGAAATACAGTATGGCTGAAGCTAGGAGAACTCAGGTATCAGGGTTCAAACCATACATTGTAGACGTTTCTCCCAAATGTGTAGACAAGGGATATAATCTGTGAACATAACCTGCTCTGTCCTTTTAACAAGGATGTATTATTGGTCATTCTCAGCACTGAGAATTTTTTTTTGGTTTCAGCACTCTCAGTAATTTTTAGCATCTCGAATTCAGTGATAGGTTGTTAGCAGTATTACCTTGATTACTAAAAACATTTTAATATACACTTGACAGTAAATTATAGTAAAATGAATGGTATCTTGCCTTATACCAGTAAATGAATCATCTGATTCGTCAGTTTCTGGTGTCCTCAATTTTTACTTTTTGATCAGAAGATGACAGAGCTTCTCATTGTAGTATTATGCAGATTATTTTAGGAATTTAAAAATGCTTTAGATTTTGTGCAAAAATGACAGGATATTTCCATGGAGGTAGATGGCATGCCTCAATGTGGCTTTGGGTATACCAGTAAGCAAAATGGCCCTTGGTTTCCCCTTCTATAGGAGATGGTAAAACAGCTGTGTAGGGCTCTGTAAATCACCTCCTGTTACTCTACAGAGCATGCTACATACATTCAATAAGGAAAAATCACCATTGAATTTTCAGTGAGCTGATAATATTTGTAGGCTCTGAAATAACATCTGTAAGGTTTTTTCATTTTTATTTTATATTTATTTTTTATTTTTTGATTCATTGTACACAAATGGGGTGCTACTTTTCATTTCTCTGGTTATACAACAAAGTAGAGTCACACTGTTTGTGCAATCATACATGTACATAGGGTAGTGATGTTTGTTTCATTCCATTATCTTTCCTCCCCCCACTCCTCATATCCCTCTACACAATCTATCTTTCCTCTATTTTTCCCCTTTACCCCCACCCCCATTGTGTATCATCATCCACTTATCAGAGAAAACATTTGGCCTTTGGTTTTTTGGGATTGGCTTATCTCACTTAGCACGATATTCTCCAACTCCATCAATTTACCTGCAAATGCCAATAATTTTATTCTTCTTTATGGCTGAATAATATTCCATTGTATATATGTATACCACAGTTTCTTTATCCATTCATCTATTGAAGGGCATCTAGGCTGGTTCCATAATCTAGTTATTGTGAATTGAGCTTCTATAAGTATTGATGTGGCTGCATCACTGTAGTGTGCTGATTTTAAGTCCTTTGGTTATGAACCAAAGAGTGGGATAGCTGGGCCAAATGGTGGATCCAGTCTAAGTTTTTTTGAGGAATCTCCATACTGCTTTCCAGAGTGGCTGCACCAATTTGCAATCCCACCAGCAATGTATGAGTGTACCTTTCCCCCCACCCACATCCTCGCTCCTGTGAGGTTTTTAAAAAGAAGTTTATAGAATTTTATTTCTCATGAAAAATAAAACTCAGTTTTGGGGTTATGAATTTGCTTTTTTATCTCTATGTTTTCTATTTCAATAATATTTTTATTTATTTCCTTCCTTCTGCTTGTTTTGGGTCTCCAGTTTCTTATAGCTGAAATTTATCCCTTAATTTCTATAACCAAATCCAGCAGAGTATCATTGTTTGAACTCAGTTCCCAGTTTGCAGAAGTGGTGACTTCTGCATTATTGACACTTGCTTGCTAATGCTTAGTCAGTGCCTAATGTTAGTCTGACAAAAAGTAGAGGAAAAAGAGAATCTTAGTAACAGCTGCCAAATTGTCAAATTAAATATGAATTTTAAAGTTTCTTATCTCCCTGTGAATTTTTAACAGATATTTGTTTATGTGTGTGACGTCTAACATGTTGCTTTGTCTAACATAGTATTAGAGTATTATATATTTAATTTATAAATAAATATACCTACATTAATTTTCAACTGTTTTTTATTAATAAGGCTACCTAATTAAAATATTTGAAACACATTGATATGCTAGACATTCATCATTTATTTTTCTTTCAAATATCAGACCTTCTTTCTTTTTTTTTTTGGCATTATAAAGCATTATATTTTTTTGTATTTGAAAGGTCAATATTGGAAACATCTTTAAAAAATAAGATGATTTCTAACATAATTTAATACATTGAGTCCTCTATAAAGAATAATTTTTGGACAAATAAACAAGTTAAGTTAAACATGTCCCTAAAATGGTTCTTTAGATTCTACATTTCTAAGTCAATCCTTTCTAGCTTCCCGAGTTTTCAGTTGATCTTTTTTTTTTTTTTAATTTACTTATTGATTCATTGAACACAAGTGGAGTACAGCTATTGTTTCACTGGTTGTACACAAAGTAGAGTCACACTATCTGTGCGTTCATACATGTACACAGGGCAATGGTATCTATCACACATTCTGTTATTATTTTTACCCCCCACCCAGCTCCCATCCCTCCCTTCCCTCTATGCTATCTATCCTTCCTCCATTCTTGCCACCCTTCCCCCCCACACTATGCATCATCATTCATTTATCAGTGAGACCATCCAGCCTTTGGATTTTTGGGATTGGCTGATCTCACTTAGCATAACAGTCTCCAACATCATCCATTTACCTACAAATGCCATAATTTTATTTTTCTTTATGGCTGAGTAATATGCCATTGTGTATATATACCACAGTTTCTTTATCCATTCATCTACTGAAGGGCATCTAGGTTGGTTCCACAATCTAGCTATTGTGAATTGAGCAGCTATGAACATTGATGTGGCTGCATCACTGTAGCAATCTGATTTTAAGTCCTTTGGGTATAGGCCAAGGAGTGGGATAACAGGGTCAAATGGTGGATCCATTCCAAGTTTTCTAAGGAATCTCCACACTGCTCTCCAGAGTGGCTGCACCATCTTGCACTCCCACCAGCAATGTATGAGTGTACCCTTTTCCCCACATCCTCGCCAACACCTGTTGTTGCCTGTGTTCTTAATAATAGACATTCTAATTGGGGTAAGATGAAATCTTAAGGTGGTTTTGATTTGCATTTCTCTTATAACGAGGGATGTTGAACATTTTTTCATAAATCTGTTGATTGCTTGTAGATCTTCCTCTGTAAAGTGTCTGTTCATTTCCTTGGCCCATTTATTGACTGGGTTATTGGTGTTCGTGGAGTAAAGATTTTTGAGTACTTGGTAGATTCTGGAGATTAGTGCTCTGTCCGAAGTGTGTGTGGCAAAGATTTTCTCCCACTCTGAAGGCTCTCTCTTCACATTGCTGATTGTTTCCTTTGCTGAGAAAAAGCTTTTTAGTTTGACTCTATCCCAATCATTGATTCGTGCTTTTATTTCTTGCGCTTTGGGAGTCATGTTAAGGAAATCTGGTCCTAGGCCAACATGATGAAGATTTGGACCTGTTTTCTCTTCTGTTAGGTGCAGAGTCTCTGGTCTGATTTCTAGGTCCTGATCCACTTTGAGTTGAGTTTTGTACAGGGTGAGAGATATGGGTTTAGTTTCATTTTGCTGCATATGGATTTCCAAGTTTTCCCAGCACCATTTGTTGAAGAGGCTGTCTTTTCTCCATTGCATGTTTTTGCCTCCTTTCAGACCTTCTTTCTATAGTAGGTGGGGAGAATTCTCTACTTTAGGAGTCTTGGCAGGAAGCATAATATAATCCCCACCAAATGAGTGGAAAATGCCAGATGCTTACTTTCTGAGTTCTCATGCATCTATCCCCTGAGCAGCTGACCTTGACTTAGCTAATCAGATGCATTAGTCCTGGAATTTGATCAGCAGCTAGTGACACTCCTTGCCAGGGGTGAAATCTGAGGTCCACAGGCCATAGAGGCAATTGCGGTTGAGTCAGTGGCCACTGCAAAGTGGTCACTGACTGGTGATGGTTGAGTCAGGCCTTCCAACTACAGTATGCAGAGTGATGAAACTGTTTTATAGTGTGTTCTGGGTGGTGATCCTCGCTGCATGGCAACTTAGCCTGGTTTGCTATTCCTCCCACTGATCCTGTGTGCTGCCCCATAATCTTGCAATAAATTTCCATTTAAGCCAGCTAATTTTGGATTTGTAACCCAAATCCCATGTGACAGACATTGTGACCCATTCATAGGTAGTGTTTCCAAACCTATTTGTCCATGTAACTATTTTTTCAAAGAACTTTTCATGGAATTGGTATTTTGGAAACCGAGTTGGGAATAGTAGAATAGCATGATATGACAGGACCTGGGAATAATGCTGAATTATAATGTGTGGAAATAATCATGATTAGAAAGTTCCTGTGCAGCTGGGCATGGTGGCGCACACCTGTAATCCCAGAGGCTTGGGAGGATGAGGCAGGAGGATCACAAGTTCAAAGCCAGCCTTAGCAATTTAGTGAGGCCCTAAGGAACTTGGTGAGACCGTGTTTCAAAATAAAACATAAAAAGGACTGGGGATTTTGCTCAGTGATTAAGCACCCCTGGGTTCAATCCCTGGTCCAAAAAAGAGAAAAAGAAAAAGAAAGTAAGTTCATATGGATGTTCCTTGTCTTATATTCTTATCTGCATAATGTTCTATAGTCACACTGTAAGGTATTGTAGGGAATAAACAGGCAATTACTGATTCTGCAGATGGAGGCAGACCAGTTTTGTTTCTTTTACCATTCAGAGGAGTTTTATTTTGTCATATTAATCTATTTATAACAATAAATAATCATTATAACCAGTTTTTATGTGTTTTTCCATAGGCCAGGCACTTTCCATAATTTTCATTTTAATCCTCATAGCAGCTATGTGTAGACAGTGTTGTATTTATTTTACAGTTGTCCCTATACAGTGCCTTGCCCATAGATATTCCCTAAATGGCCATTTAATAAATAAATGAAAGACTATTAGTAAGGGCAGTGTTTCTCAATTTTTTTTTATTATTGCCCTAACTGAGAAAAACAATTAAATAAGAGTAGATTTTATGGGTATGGTTTTGCTTTGGGGAGCCAATGACCATTGTAATATATTTGGGTATCTCACCCCATGCCCAACCAGTTTTTAATCCTCTTGGCAGTAATGTTGCTCCTGTTAAGAATGCATGGGTTAAAGTTTTAGTTTTTCACTTTCAAGTTCTATAAAATAAAACTAGAGCTTCACTGGCAGAGAGCAACCATCTGGGACTGCCTGAGTCCTCAGGGCTGAGCTCCAGTCTTCCGAGCCACTGCATGGTGTCTCCTGGGGAGGTCTGGCCTGGAGCAGAGGGAGTTGCTGGCTCCAGCAGGGAGTTTGGGCCCTTCAGCGCTGTTTTACAGCTTCCCTGGCAGAGAGTGACCACCTGCCACTGACTGAGCCCTCAGTGAGGAGCTCAGGCCTGCCTGGGCTCTCAAGCCCAGTGTCTCCATCACTGAGCACAGTTTTGTGTCCCCACCCCAACTTGGTCTAGTGCCCAGGTCCATACCCTGGCCTGGGGTCTAGCACCTTGCTGTATCTGATTGTCTATCAACACCAGGCTGCCTCTGCCCAGAAGCATTGATCATGCCCAGCCTGGAGGAAGTGGGACAGCAGCTTTCTTGGGCCATCGCTTGATCAAGCACTTCTCAAACATCAGGTGAGTTACTGGAAATCTGCAGGGACACTTTAAGTCTTTACAGGGAAATCACAATCCCTCTGATTTGCACTATTAGAGGGGAAGATACATGAGCAACATGAGAAAACACGGGAAGAAAGTGTCCCAAACAAATCTAGATGATATATCAAGAGAACCCAAAGACAGCATGGTAGAAGGAATGACAGAAAGGGAGTTCAGAATGTTCATAATTAAAATGATCCAAGAAGAGAATGATGTGACGAGAGAGCAGATTCAGGCTGTGAATAATCAGCTAATAGAGCAATTTCAGGAAGCAAAAAATCATTTCAATAAAGAGATAGAAGTTCTGAGAAAAAAACAAAGAGAAATCCTTGAAGGAAACAAGGAAATGAAGGAAACAATAAACCAAGTTAAAAACTCAATAGAAAGCATAATCAACAGAATAGATCACCTGGAAGACAGAACCTCAGACAATGAAGACAAAATATTTAATCTTGAAAACAAAGTTGAACAAACAGAGAAGATGGTTAGGAATCATGAACAAAACCTCTAAGAAATATGGGACATCATAAAAAGATCAAATTTAAGAGTTATTGGGATTGAGGAAGGCACAGAGATACAAACCAAGGGTATGAATGATCTGTTCAATGAAATAATATCAGAAAATTTCCCAAATATGACGAATGAGATGGAAAATCAATTACAAGAGGCTTACAGGACACCAAACACACAGAATTACAACAGATCCACACCAAGGCACATTATAATGAAAATATCTAACATACAAAACAAAGATAGAATTTTAAAGGCTGCGAGAGAAAAGCAGCAGATTACCTACAGGGGGAAACCAATACAGATATCAGCAGATTTCTTAGCCCAGACCCTAAAAGCAAGAAGGGCCTGGAACAACGTATTTCAACCTCTGAAAGAAAATGGATGCCAACCAAGAATCTTATACCCAGCAAAACTTACCTTCAGATTTGATGATGAAATAAAATCCTTCCATGATAAACAAAAGCTTAAAGAATTCACAAAGAGAAAGCCTGCCCTACAGAACATTCTCAACAAAATATTCAAAGAGGAAGAAATGAAAAACAACAATCTCAGTCAACATGGGGAGAAATTACCCTAAAGAAAGAATCAATCAAAGGAGAAGCAAAGTTAAGTTAAAAACCCCAAAAAAGCTACAATGGCAGGAAATACAAGTCATATCTCAATAATAACCCTGAATGTAAACGGCCTAAACTCATCAATCAAAAGACATAGACTGGCAGATTGGATTAAAAAGAAAGACCCTTCTTTCTTTTTAATATGCTGCCTTCAAGAGACTCATCTCATAGAAAACCATGCCCACAGACTAAAGGTGAAAGGTTGGGAAAAAACATACCATGCACATGGACTGAGTGAAAAAGCAGGAGTTTCCATCCTCATTTAAGCAGACATCAAGCCAAAGTTAGTCAGAAGGGATAAAGAAGGACATTTCATACTGCTTAAAGGAAGCATAAATGAGCAAGACATAACAATCATAAATATTTATGCACAAAACAATGGTGCATCCATGTATGTCAATCAGATCCTTCTCAATTTCAGAAATCAAATAGACCAAAACACAATAATACTGGGAGACTTTAACACTCTTCTCTCACCATTGGACAGATCTTCCAAGCAAAAATTGAACAAAGAAACCATAGGACTCAATGACACAATCGCTAATTTGGACTTAACAGACATATATAGAATATTCCATCCATCAAAAAGCGAATACACTTTCTTCTCAGCAGCTCATGGTTCCTTCTCTAAAATAGACCATATGTTATGCCACAAAGCTACTCTTAGCAAATACAAAAACATAGAGATACTACCTTGTATACTATCAGATCATAATGGAATGAAATTAGATATCAATGATAAAGTTAAAAACAGAAACTACTCCAAGACCTGGAGATTAAATAATATGCTATTGAATGATGCATGGATAACAGAAGACATTAGGGGGGAAATTAAAAGATTCTTAGAGGTCAACGAGAACAAAGATACAACATATCAAAATCTCTGGGACACTATGAAAGCAGTGCTAAGAGGAAAATTCATTGCATGGAGTGCTTTTAATAAAAGAATGAAAAGTCAACAAATCAATGATCTCACACTACAGCTCAAAGCCCTAGAAAAAGAGGAATAGATCACCACCCAAAGTAGCAGAAGACAGGAAATAATCAAAATCAGAGCTGAAATCAATGAAATTGAAACAAAAGAAACAATTCAAAAAATTGACGAAACAAAAAGTTGGTTCTTCGAAAAAATAAACAAAATTGATAAACCCTTAGCCACGCTAACGAAGCGAAGGAGAGAGAAACTCCAAATTACTATAATTCGTGATGGAAATGGAAATATTACAACAGACACAATTGAAATACGAAACATAATAAGAACCTACTTTGAAAATTTATACTCCAACAAAATAGAAAACCTGGAAGACATCAACAGGTTCCTAGAGGCATATGAGCCACCCAAACTGAATCTGGAGGACATACACAACTTAAATAGATCAATTTCAAGCAATGAAATAGAAGAAGTCATCAAAAGCCTACCAACAAAGAAAAGTCCAGGACCAGATGGATTCACAGCCAAGTCCTACAAGACCTTCAAAGAAGAGCTCATTCCAATACTCCTCAAAGAATTTCATGAAATAGAGGAGGAGGGAACCCTTCCAAACTCATTCTATGAAGCTAATATCACCCTGATACCAAAACCAGAGAAGGACACATCGAGGAAAGAAAATTTCAGACCCATATCTCTAATGAATATAGATGCAAAAATTCTTAACAAAATTTTAGTGAATCGCATACAAAAGCATATTAAAAAGATAGTGCACCATGATCCAGTGGGTTTCATCCCGGGGATGTGAGGTTGGTTCAACATCCAGAAATCAATCAATGTAATTCACCACATCAACAGACTTAAAGTCAAGAACCACATGATTATTTCAATAGATGCAGAGAAAGCATTTGATAAAATACAGCACCCCTTCATGCTCAAAACACTAGAAAAAATAGGGATAGTGGGGACATTCCTTAACATTGTAAAGGCTATCTATGCTAAGCCCACAGCTAACATCATTCTAAATGGAGAAAAATTGAAAGCATTCCCCCTGAGAAGTGGAACAAGGCAGGGATGCCCTCTTTCTCCACTTTTGTTCAACATTTTTCTTGAAACTTAGCCAGAGCAATTAGACAGACCAAAGAAATTAGAGGAATACAAATAGGAAAAGAAGAGCTTAAATTATCCCTATTTGCTGATGACATGATTCTGTATTTAGAAGACCCTAAGAATTCCACCAGAAATCTTCTGAAACTCATAAATGAATTCAGTAAAGTAGCAGGATATAAAATTAATGCTCATAAATCTAATGCATTTTTATTCGTAAGTGATGCATCCTCTGAGAGAGAAATTAGGAAAACTACCACATTCACAATAACCTCAAATAAAATAAAATACTTGGGAATCAATCTAACAAAAGAAGTGAAAGACCTCTACAATGAGAACTACAGAACACTAAAGAAAGAAGTTGAAGAGAATCTGAGAAGATGGAAAGATCTCCCATGTTCTTGGATAGGCAGAATTAATACTGTCAAAATGGCCATACTTCCAAAAGTGCTATACAAATTCAATGCAATTCCAATTAAAATCCCAATGACGGACCTCATAGGAATAGAGCAAGCAATCATGAAATTCATTTTGAGGAATAAGAGACCCAGAATAGCTAAAGCAATCCTTAGCAAGAAGAGCAAAGCAGGGGGTATCACAATACCAGACCTTCAACTATACTACAGAGCAATAGTAAGGAAAACAGCATGGTATTGGCACTAAAATAGACAGCTCGATCAATGGTACAGAATAGAGGGCACAGAGACAAACCCACATAAATACAGGTATCTCATACTTGACAAAGGAGCCAAAAATATACAATGGAGGAAAGACAGCCTCTTCAACAAATGGTGCTGGGAAAATTGGAAATTCATATGCAGCAAAATGAAACTAAACCCATATCTCTCACCCTGTACAAAACTCAACTCAAAGTGGATCAAGGACCTAGAAATTAGACAAGAGACTCTGCACCTAATAGAAGAGAAAATAGGTCCAAATCTTCATCACGTTGGCCTAGGACCAGATTTCCTTAATATGACTCCCAAAGCTTTTTCTCAGGAAAGGAAACAATCAGCAATGTGAAGAGAGAGCTTTCAGAGTGGGAGAAAATCTTTGCTACACACACTTCAGATACAGTACTAATCTCCAGAATCTACCAAGTACTCAAAAATCTTTACACCAAGAACACTAATAACCCACCCAATAAATGGGCCAAGGAAATGAACAGACACTTTACAGAGGAAGATCTACAAGCAATCAACAGATTTATGAAAAAATGTTAAACGTCCCTCGTTATAAAAGAAATGCAAATCAAAACCACCTTAAGATTTCATCTTACCCCAATTAGAATGTCTTTTATTAAGAATACAGGTAACAACAGGTGTTGGCAAGGATGTGGGGAAAAGGATACACTCATACATTGCTGGTGGGAGTGCAAGATGCTGCAGCCACTCTGGAGAGCAGTGTGGAGATTCCTTAGAAAACTTGGAATGGATCCACCATTTGACCCTGCTATTCCACTCCTTGGCCTATACCCAAAGGACTTAAAATCAGATTACTACAGTGATGCAGCCACATCCATGTTCATAGCTGCTCAATTCACAATAGCTAGATTGTGGAACCAACCTAGATGCCCTTCAATAGATGAATGGATGAAGAAACTGTGGTGTATATACACAATGGAATATTACTCAGCCATAAAGAAGAATAGAATTATGGCATTTGTAGGTAAATGGATGATGTTGGAGACTGTTATGCTAAGTGAGATCAGCCAATCCCAAAAATCCAAGGGCCGAATGGTCTCTCTGATAAATGAATGATGATGCATAGTGTGGGGGGGGAAGGGTGGCAAGAATGGAGGAACGATGGATAGCATGGAGGGAAGGGAGGGGTGGGGTCAGGGTGGGGGGGTAAGAATAATAACAGAATGTGTGACAGACATCATTGCTCTGTGTACATGTATGAATGCACAGATGGTGTGACTCTATTTTGTGTACAATCAGAGAAACAATAGCTGTACTCCATTTGTGCTCAATGAATCAATAAGCAAATAAAAAAATAAATTAAAAAAATAGCTAGAGACATCTAATTTATAGGGTTTCTTTAAAGATTAAAGTGTCCATATATGCAATGTTCTCGCCATATTATAGATGCTGAAATATAAGTTCAGTATATCCTCTATTGAATGTTAACTATAGGTATGACTCCAGTTGGTCAAATAATTTTCATGTGGATGTTATAGTTTTTATAACACAAATCTGAAAGAGGAGATGTAAACAAAATAACATTTACTGAAAAGAACAGAGGTTTATCCAAGATTTCTGCATTTAATGGAAATTTTTGGCTTTGACAATTTACTTAGCTTAATTCAATTTTGAGTCTTCGTTTGTGGAATTTCGTAAGGAATGCTTGACATGTAACTTAAGCACAAATAAAAGCGCACACCTACAGTGTAGATACATTATTCATTTTAGAGTGTAAAATGTAATATGTAGTACAAAGCACACCTATATGGATTCCCTCAAGAATATACAATAATTAAAATTATGTAAATTGTAGTTTATTCCTATTTTATATGCTTTACATACTTTCTCCAGGCTTAAAATCAGATTTTAAGTCATAAATATTAAAATGTGCCATTTTTGGCATGTTCTCTTCAATTAGGCTCAACAAATTGTTTTTCCTGGGGATAAAAACTTTTATTAAAGGAAACACCACAAATATACATCTCCATAGCAACTGTCTAGCTTCCCTTGCCAAGTTCTCTTCTTCTATGTCTGATTTATCAGCCCCCAGGTAGTTTACTCTTGCACAAAAGAGAACTATTGTCAGTAAATTGGGAGAAAGGAAAAGACCAGGAATTTTACTTGCAGTTTAATTTACTACAATATGTGTTTACATATGTCCTGCTGATGCTATTGGGAAAATGCCTGTTGATCATAAAAGTGCTCTTAAGGTTTGTATTTGGAGTTTGTTTGTGTTTGAAGTATATATTTTTATACTGTAATATGTTGTCAGGGGTGAAGTAAGAGGGGAAATATGCCACCCTCTAACTCCTCTGTACTCCTCTGCCTAGGGGATTGAATGCCATAGTTCTATGAAAATTTGGATTGTATTTTTCATGTTCAAGTTTCTGAGAACTCTCTAACATATGGAACTAGAACTTTATAGATTAAATTTGAGCAGGACTTGAGTTTATTGACACCATTCGCTAAGAGTCGGTAGTCACAACAAGACTGGGTCCCAGGCAGACCCTTGCCTTTCTTTCCTGTGAGGGAACTTTGGGAGTAGAGTCAGTGGTATTGTCTCTGAAAGGAGCAGAACAGTTTTTCTAGTTATTTAGTAAGCATGTACTAAGCACTGCGTATGTGCTGCATACTGTGCTAGGCATTAGAGATAGAGCAATGACTCAACAGAAATGGTATATAAACAAAGTGTGCATCTCAAAGGAAATTTCTAGAATAAGGAGTGTAATCAAGGAGAAGTGCCACAACCTAATATGGAGGCTGAGAGATCAAACAAAGTATCTCGGAGACCTGAATAGAGACTGGAAGGGGGTCAGGTGGGCAGGGAAAGAAGCAAATAGGTGGGATATAGAGAAGGGATGAAGATTTTAGACCCAGAAAAGTGTGAATAAGACTCTCCAGGAGCTGAGATCAATGAATTTTGAACCTAGTGAGAGCAGAAAGGGAGTGGTATGAAAAGGAGGCTGGGCAGGATGGCCAAAGACCTAATGTTGCTTGGAGATGCCTGGACTTGGTTCACTGAGCAGCAGAGAACCATCCTTGAAGCTTTTCAGCAGAGCAGAGGAATGATCCTATTTGATTCTCTGGCCATCCTGTGAAAATTGGATAGAGAATGAAAGTCAACTAGGACTCAGACTTGACTCCAGGTACCATATTTTCTGAGACTGAGTTTCCAAGGCCCAGATGATGTCACTGTGGATGAGTAGCCATCTCACATTTCCCTATCCTGCCTACCTTACCCTGTGACCTTCTGGCATGGTGGTAATGACAGTTTTCACAGAGGTGCTCCAATGCTCTTTTCAAGATCTCAGCTCTTTACTTCATATAATAGATGGGCCCTTGAGGCCAAGCAGCTCCCAGCCCCTGGCCACTAGCCAAGAACCTTCTTTCCTGCTGGAGAGCTTAGAATATACCCTTACCTGTTTCTAAGGAGCACTAGGGTATCCTTTGCCACACAATTAACCTCTGGACATTGCTTCCTGAACATGGTCCAAGAATAAGAAAGATCTTAAGTGTGAATAGCAGCCCAGGGCCCCCTTTTTTGGAGTTTTTCTTTATCATTAACTTCTCTGATTTGGGGGGATTTATAACATCTTGGCACTGTGTTTGCTGATACATATGAAAAATGATAAAATATAGTTAAACAGGCCTTTGAAACAATAATTCGAGACAAATATACATAAAACAGAGTAGGTGTCCCAAATTCCCAACCTGTTGGTTAAAGCAGAACTTAACTGAAAACAAAGTTAGAACAAAGCTAGAATTTGTCTAAATTAAGCTCATTTAAAATATTAGTTTAGTTTCTCTCTATGGATTTGGAACTGCCATCTTTTTAATCAGAAAAAAATGAATTTAATATTCCTGGCAACAATTAATGGTCCGTTAGAGGCAGTCCCTATGATATATTTATGATTCAATAGGCTGAATCATGGAAATTCTACCCTGCCCATGCTTACATCCCAGAAGAGATTGACTGGAAAATCTGCTTGAAGATGCATCATTTTATTCCCAGTTTGTCTGGATCTGATAAACCCTTCATGCATTTTGGGGATCAAATTACCATAATTGACTTTGCTGGGTTGCCAGCTAGTTTGCTTGCTGCAAAATGGAAGCAGTTTACACTTAGTAAAAATGCCATCTATGAAGCAGTAAAACATAATAATGTGTGTGAACTTGTTCCTTCTTGATCTCCATTTAATCCAGCAACAGCTCACAGTGATGGCGGAAATGAGTTTTCTAGATTCCTGAAATGGATCTCCATTTAATCCAGCAACAGCTCACAGTGATTGCGGAAATGAGTTTTCTAGATTTAATACAACTCTCTAAGAATAATCTCCAAACTCTTATGCCAAGGTACTTTTTTCCCCTTGCCTTTAAATGAATGCTCATTGTGCCATGGATTCTGATGATATCTTTATGGCCTTGATGATATCTCTATGGATGAGACAGACAAGGACCCTGACATATGGTGCAGAGGTCCTTACATTTGCTGATTAACAAGTAATTCAACACCAGAAAAATTGTTTTTAAAAGTTTTTTTTTTTTTTTTTTTTTTCTCCTTGAGAAAAGTTACCGTTTCCCAATCCTACGTTTATGTTTCTGGCAACCATTGATAACAAATAACAATAAAAGGTAATTGCGTTCTCTAAAGTCTTTTAAGTACACAAGAGGGAATATTGTCATGCTATTTGTATATATAGTTTTAAAGAAAAGTGAGTGGGAAATACCTCAATATGTAATTCTAAATGAAAAAGGCTTAATATAAACTTTATGTATCATATAATTCCAGTTTTAGTTTATTAATAATCATAGAATATAAATAGATCTATGAATAGCTAGAAAAATTAATAAATACATAGGTAAAAGACTTAGTGGAAGTATATGAAAATGCTAATAGGTAAGATGTGTGGGTATAGGCATTGTGATTACTTTTTTCCTAAACTATTCCTATATTTTTCCTATTTAAAATATGCATTGCTTTTATGATCTGGGAAAATGTTAAAATTTGAACTGAAACAA
Source organism: Glaucomys volans (assembly GCA_020662805.1). Taxonomy (NCBI): domain Eukaryota; kingdom Metazoa; phylum Chordata; class Mammalia; order Rodentia; family Sciuridae; genus Glaucomys; species Glaucomys volans. The sequence goes on along the minus strand of JAJEJO010004266.1, from coordinate 102,641 downwards.
ATATTATATTAGCATAAAGATATACATGCCCAACATATTGGAGTTTTATAACAGGGAGAGCAGCAACTAATGTTAGTCTTCCTATTCCTTATTTCTTATATTCCAAATGCTTTACTTTCCTTCTTGAAGTCATCCTTTGTTTTGCTTATCCCCATCCAGCTCTTCTAATGCTTTGATTGAATTATTGACATATGGGAGAAATTATATTTCAGGGGTTACGTAGTTGTGTTGTTATCTACTTAAATTTTAGTGAGGCAAGGACTTAAACAGTTGGATATGGTAAAATTAAGAAGAGATATGCATCATGTAAAACTCTAGTTGGGGTGTCTTTAGAGGTGCAGGATACTCTGTTCACAAATGTGAGGAAGAGCACTGCTGGGGAATCTCCTGGAATACCACTCTTTTAAAAAGTTGGAGCCTCAAGAGGATTCCCAGTCTGTGGCATGTGGGGGTGTGTGTTTCATGAGCTCCGCATATATATATATATATATATATATATATATATATATATATATATGTGCTACAAGTATGCTTTTGCACTTGGCAAATTATTATCTTTTATGTATATACAGTAGTGTTTTTTCAGATGAGATTCAAAAATCTTAAACCTAGTCCCAGATGAAATTTGATAAGAAAGGATATAAAATGTAGGAGATTAACTAAATAGAGTTAAACACAGAACTTGGGGTACTACCATCTCTTATAGTGCCAAGATTTTATAAATCTCCAATGTACCAGTCATGGATTCTCTGTACCCTTGGGGTTTGCTGCCTAGTGCTTTCCTTAGGAACACATGTGGATTTATTTTCTTAAGTGAGTGTTCTGTCTCCTTTTGGTCTTCTTCCTGGCTTCTGTTGCATCTGGCCTTGTGACCTCATGGTAGTTTTTGTGGGCATGTCACAGCTGGCAAGGCTGTTGTTATTTTAATGCCTTTAAATAGTCTGTCTGAACCACAACCCTTGGATACAAAGAATCAACATTATACAAGATTTTGGACAACGGTCCTAATGATGTAGGTTGTTAGGTGGTTAGCTGAGTTACAGAGGGTCTTGTTACCAAGCAAGAGTTTGGACAGACATTAATCAGATGCTGGGGTAATTGGGATCCTGCTCAGAATGCCATGTACTCCAGTGACCCAAATTGTAAAAAGATACTCCCCTTTCTAAGAGAGCACCCTGGACTTCACAAAAATTTGAGGACAGACTTAATGAGCAAAATTTCCATAGCATTTGTTAAGTATTGTCATACACAGTTGTAGAACTGTGATTTAATGCTACATATACATCTACTTAGATGAACTCCTGCTTATTTCTAATCAGGCATTTAGCAGACTATTGCCTGAAAAACAAAATCCAAGGAGAGATGCAACCTGGTTACCATACTTTTTGCTATTTTCTTTGATGAAGGAGGTGTTGATGCCTAGGCTGAAGATAGTAAGGATTAGGTCTGCTATTTGTCCAAAGTGAGAATTCTACATGAGGCAAGAAATTTTGTTAGATGAGAGCAGAGTTTTATGAACTGTAAAGAGTTTATGTAAAATACTTTTGAAGAAATATAATTCAGACAACTTGAATCCAGCTTTGTGGCCTCATAATCAGTGAATCTTTCCTCTTTGTCTGTCTGTCTGTCTGTCTGTCTCTCTCTCACACGCACGCGCACACACACACACACACACACACACAGACACAGACACACCATTATTCAAAAAACACTTCCTGCTGAGTATAAATTAGCTCTGTTGGGGGACAACATTTTCTAATTGATGTAACTGAGAAATTTTCCAATATTTTCTAAAAATACATCTAAGTAGATGTATATGTAGCATTAAATCTTCAGAAGAGGGCTGGGGTAGCTCAGTGGTAGAGTGCTTGCCCAGCATTGTGAGGCCTGGGTTCAATCCTCAGAACCACATAAAGATAAGTAAATTAAATAAAAGTATTGTGCTTTCCTTAGGAACACATGTGGATTTATTTTCTTACAACTAATATATATATATAAAAAAACTTCAGAAGAACTAATTATAAATGTTTGCATATCTTAATAAAAATGAGACCTTACATAGAGTTAATGGAGAAAAAGTAAAATTAAATCATGCATTTCATCTGCAAATAATTTTTGAATGTCTACTCTGTACTAGGCAACACAGAGATGGGGGAATTCTGAAGTGAGTGAGACAGGTAACCCCTGCTCTCCTGGAACTTGAAGCAACTTGATTAATATACTCGAGGTTGTATTGTGTTTCCTCAAGGCGATAAAATTTTACTTCCCTCTGGTCCTTCACATAAAGTTGTTCTTGGGTTGGTCTATATGTTAGGGTTTTTTGTTGCTGTGGACCATTTACAGGAGGGAAAACTTATTTGGTTTATATGGTTCATGGTTCCAGAGGTTGAGTCCATTGTCGGTTGAGTCCATTTGCTCTGGGCCCAAGGTAAGGTAGGGCATTTTGGCAGAAGGGCATGGCTGAGGAGCACTACTTCCTTCATGACTGGTCAAAAAGTTGGGTGGGGGCCCACAGTGAAGGAGGAACCCTTCCAGGGCACACTCGCAAGTCATCCACCTTCTCTTGCTGAGCTTTACCTGCTTACAGTTACCACTCAGTTAATTCAAACCAGGATGGGCTGCTTATGTTAACAGCTTTCCTAATCCAGGCATTTCACCTCCAAACATTCCTGCATTAACACAGGAGCTTTAGGAGGACACCTTATATCCAAACCATGAGTCTATGAGCATATTTGAGATAGTATTGAGTTAGAACTAACCAAATGCCTGCTTTCTTCACTCATATGGTCCTCCTGAATCCATTATCAATAAGTATCATAACTCCTATTTTCAAGATTTTAATTTATCCATTGTTTTTTCAACTTTTAACATGCTTTTCTGAAGAATAGTCACAAAATAATTGGGATGATTCAGGCGTATACAATTCCTGATCTATCATATACACAGTGTGAATAAGGGAATGTGCTTTTTCAACATATTTGGAACATTTCTTCAGTTGACACTTTATCTGTTAAGTCATTAAAATGTTTGATACAGACTTTAATGAAGTTGCTGTAAAATTATGTACAAATTTGAGACTGTAACATAACTTGATAATTGGGTTTTTTCCTAAGTAAGAAGTACTTGTTTCTTTTGTCCTAATTAGAATTAATAAGATTTAATTTTACCCTTTTTAAGCTAGAGCAACAAAACTAACCAGCTTCCTTCAGCTTCCACAAATAGTTCTTAGACTTACTTTCAGGTCAGACTATTGTCCCTCTCAGGCACTTAATGATAGTTTAATCAAGAAGGAGATCTTAGGTGATCTTGGTGGTTTTTGAAAAGCTAGTAATAAGCAGAAATGTTTCCTTAAAGATTTAGGTTTCAGCTGTACAAAGAAATTTCTACAACTGTCTTTCAGAAAATTTGAGCTCAGATGCAATACTAACTTGTCTTTGCCTAAGAGCTTTCTTAGCTTGAAGGCCCTAAGACATATGATTTCAATGTCAGTGGTTGTGGAATGCATTTGTTTTTCTGAAACAATAGCTTGTTTTTCTCTTAAGAGATTGAGACTAACATATCCATCACCTTAGATAGTTAACATTTCTGTGTGTATGGTGAGAACGCTTAAGATCCACTCTCTTGGCAAATTTCAACTGTACAAAATATTAACTGTACTGAATATGCTGTACAAAATTTCCAGAACTTATAACTGAAATTTTGTGTCCTTTGACTCAAATCTCCCAGTTCCCCTGCCCCACCCCTGACAACCACTGCTATACTCTGTTCCTATGAATTTCAGCTTTTATAGATTCCTCATGTAAGTGAAACCACACAGTATTTATCTTTTTTGTATCTGCCTTTTATCATTTAACCTAATATGTGTTTAATGTGTGTTGTTGCAAATGATATGATTTCCTTGATTATGATGATAATTTCACAATGGATATGTATATCAAAACATCACATTGTATAACATAAATATGTGTGATTTTTATTTGTCAGTTATGTTTTATTAAATCTGGGAGTAAATAAATAGGAAAAAAAAGCTTGTGTTTAGAGATGCTCAGGATTTTCTCTAAGAGTTGCTCACTGTCCTTTGTTCTAGATTTCAGGGTGCTTGCCTATGAGTTTCTCAATTAGGACACTTCTGCAGACTTTACAAATGCAAATCATCCTAATCAGATTTTGGAATTTTAATTGACTGTGATAGTGATACCGCTATTTACTGGTGAGGAGTCCTGCTTCCTCAGGTGTTGAAGTATAATGCTAGAGAAGCACGCCAAGGCAAGTGTAGAGTAGAAAGTAAGAAGCTTTATTGAAGAAAAGTAAAAGCAGACTTCTCCCAGGTGGAAGGAGAGGACCCAAAGGCGGAATCTGTGCAATGAGTAAATCTGTCCTTTTTATAAGCTTTATTCTCCTGTTCCCTCCCCCTCATTTCCTCCCTTCCTGCCTATGTGACTAGGCCCAGTTTTGCAGGTGAGATGCAAAAGCTGAGAAGCAGATGGGCAGGGGGAGGGCAGGTAATGTCCTAGGAGGTACTAATTAGCAACTCTTTTGCCTATAGTCCTCAATAAGGGCAGGTAAATTAAGTAATCAATGGGCTCTGGAGATCCTTGACATTCCATTTTCCCAAAGGCAGTTTCCAACTTCCAGGTGCAAATGGCTTTCATGTCTTCCATTTTCTCGATTTGATCCAATTTCTTATTTCTACACTAACTACCTGTCCCCAATTCTGAGTTCAGTAACTGTAGTCTTTGGATGTTCCAGCAGGATAAAATCTTGTTATTGACTCAAATGTCTGGTGGTGTCCTGCCTAAGGGTAAATACAAAGATGACCCAAACCAACTATCTGATGTTTGTTTTGATCCAGATGTTGGAAGAAGTTGCACTGTTGCAATTTATCTCTGAGTTAATGGCTTCTCATATGTCCAAACATGTTAGTAAAGCATCCTTTCAGAAAGAGATCTAAAAAATAGTCTTCTATTTTTTAGAGACAAGGAGGAATTCTTTAGAAACATAGTAAGACTTTGTGCTCCTAGTGTTGTAAAAAAGACTTTATTCCATAGATACTAATTTATTGTGAGTGAGTGTGTGGTCTAGAGATGGCACAGAAATGATGAAGAGGGATTCATAAATCTATTTGCTTTATAAATGTTGATAGTTTGTTGCATTTAATTCTTGAGGAAACCAACAATTGCTTCACAAAGAGAGCAGAGTCAGATGTTAGATGGTAGTGAAGGCAGGGTGAGAAGAGAGGGGGAAACTAGGCAGAAAGGACTGAAGACACCTTAGGGGAGGAGGAATGAGGCAGCAGAATGAGTGTTGGGACCTCTGATGAGTTCAATATTGTGTTCCTGGCAGAGTGAGGTACAGGAATAAGGTGTTTAGTACACAGTAAGTGACCATTAAACAGTGACTTAAAAAAGAGCTGTTTCCAATTGTGTGCTGATAAATGTTTTAACAACCAGCTCTTGAAAAAGATGGGGCCAGAAATGCCTGATTTGTAGCATTTGCAGATTTCTGTGGTGTAATTATTCTTGCCATTGCTGATTTCAAGCTACCCAGGTGATGTCTTTGAACACAGAATTGGGAAGATTGGGCCCCTGAGCAGTTGCAACCTGGCCCCAGCAACCACTGTGCTTCCCTCTTATATGGAGGTCTTTGCAAACTACTGATCTGGGGGTATTCTCCTCAATTCAACTTGGCCAAAGCAGCAGATGTTAACTCAGTTACTAAGAGACAAATGGTATTAATATAAGGAATATTATTGGAAATAATTACTAGGTTCTGAGATGTGAATTTTGCTGGGGGGAATTTCTAGACTCATATCTTTAGCCAAGATCCACTTGGAATTTTAGACATGAGGATCGAAACACTTTTACATTCACGACTGGATGAGGGTGTCTTTGGTGGGAGGAACTGACTAATGTGAGTAACTTGTTAGAGCTAGGAGAAAAGATATTTTTGTTAGTAAAAAGATGCTAGGTAGTTTTTTGGTCTTTTTTTTTTCTTTCTCAGAGTTTAAGTAGGTGCAGCGTATGTTAAGAACAGTCCTGAATTCCATGGAATGGAGGAGAGTAGAAATGAGAATAGTGCAGCCATTAAACCTGCGTTGTGTGTGGGTTTCACATAATTCTGAGAAGGAAGCTCCTGTGTATTGTCACTCACCTAATGCAGCAGCCCCAGGTTTGGGTTATGTAGACACATTTGAGCCCATAGTTCCTCCTTGACCCTTGACCCTTGTCTGTGGCAACTGGGGTGATGCTTTTAAAGTATATGTAGGCTCAACTCTTGATGTTGGCTTAGGAACTGAATTCCTCAACAAGACTCCTAAAGGGTAAGAAGTAAAATCAAGAATCAATAAATGGAATGGTATCAAACTAAAGCAAAGGCAACAATCATGTATGTGAAGAGGGAGCCCACAGAATTGGAGAAAATCTTTGCTACCTGCACCTCAGATAGAGCATTAACCTCCAGAATATATAAAGGACTCAAAAACACCAATTCTCTGCCCCCACCAAATAACCCAGTTAATAAATGGGCAAAGGAACTGAACAGACACTTCACAGAGGAAGAAATATAAATGGTCAACAATAACATAAAAACTGTTCAACATCTCTAGCAATTACAGAAATGCAAATTAAAACTACAATGAGATTTCATCTTACTCCAGTCAGAATGGCAATTATCAAGAACACCAATAACAATAAATATTGATGAGGATGTGGGGAAAAAGGTATACTCATACATTGTTGGTGGGACTGCAAATTGATACAACCACTCTGGAAAGCAGTATGGAGATTCCTCAGAAAACTTGGAATGGAACCACCATTTGACCCAGTTATCCCACTCCTTGGTATACACCCAAAAGACGTATCAGCATGCTACAGTGATGCAGCCACATCATTGTTTATAGCAGCTCAATTTACAATAGCTAAACTATAGAACCAACTTAGGTGCCCTTCAACAGATGACTGGGTAAAGAAAATGTGGTACATGTACACAATGGAATATTACTGAGCCATAAAGAAGAATGAAATTATGGCATGTGCTGATAAATGGATAGACCTAGAGACTATCATGCTAAGTGAAATAAGCCAATTCCTCCAAACCCAAAGGCTAACACACAATGGTGGAGGGTAGAATAGTAGTTCATTGGATTAGACAAAGGGGAATGAAGGAAAAGGAGAAAGGAAGGGAAGGGAAAGACAGTAGAATGAATTGGACATAACTTTCCTATGTTCATATGTTCCTACATGACCAGTGTAACTCCACATCATGTTCATTTACAAGAATGGGATCTTAATTAGAATAAGTTATACTCCATGTATGTAGAATAATATATCAAAAGACATTCTAAAGTCATGTACATATAAAAAGAACCAAAAATGTATATGTCATATTAATTTCATGTTCTAAAACATCTCTAATGACTCTCTATTGCCTTAAGAGTGAGATCCAAACTCCTTCTCGTTATTTGACCTTACCATAAACACTTGCTTTCTAAAATGCAGAACATTTATCTGTTAGCCTTACAAACATCCATTTTTTTTCCATTGTCTTTTTCTAAAATCTAGTTCCCTTTGTGACTTCTTTTCCACTGGGTTCTTTCTCATCATCAAGGTTTCCATTTAAATACCACCTGCTAATAAGACTTTTCTGATCTTGTAATCTACATAGCTCCTACTCCTTCCTTGGTATTCTCTGACTCAATAGTTCATTTGTTTTCTTCATAGCATTTCTTAAATATTTGATTTTGAAAATTTGATTTCCTTGTTTTCAGATGCCTTGCCCTATAGTCCCAATAACTCTCTTGTTTACCATGTTTTTTTTTTCCATTCCCTGGCATATGCTTATCATATAGTAGATGGTCAATAAATAAATGAATGAATAAACTGAGCCATAGTCCAAGATCACCTGGGCATTATGTTCTTGAGAATATGTAGGCTTATTTCAATTAACTCTCCTACTTCCTCCATCTGTTATACATTGGGCTGGTAGCAAAGGAAATGAGTGTGGTAGTAGTCATTGATGTCTTTATAGTTTGGATCTATCATTAATTTGCTGATAATTCCCAAATCTGAGCCTCCACTGCATCCTTTTTTTATATTTTTAAAAATTTTTACAGACTGCATTTTGATTCATTGTACACAAATGGGGTATATCTTTTTGTTTCCATGGTTGTGTACCAAGTAGAGTCATACCAGTCATGTAATCATATGTGTACATAGGGTAATGATGTCTGTCTTTTTCCACAATTTTTCATACTCCCTTCTCATTTCCCATTCTTCTCTCACCCCCCACCTCCCACCCCCATTACATATCATCATCCACTTATCAGGAAAAACATTTGGCCTTTGGTTTTTTGGGGTTGGCTTATTTCACTTAGCATGATATCCTCCAATTCCATGCATTTGTCTGCAAATGCCATACTTTATTCTTCTTTATGTCCAGGTTCAACGTTCAGAAATCAATAATTGTAATTCATCACATCAGTAGACTTAAAGTTAAGAATCATACGATTATTTCAATAGATGCTGAGAAAGTACTTAATACAATAAAGCACCCCTTCATGCTTAAAACACTAGAAAAAATAGGGATAGTAGGAATCTAACATTGTAAAGGATACCTATGCAAAGCCCTTGGCCAACATCATTCTAAATGGAGAAAAACTGAAAGCATTCCCTCTAAAAACTGGAACAAGACAGGGATGCCCTCTTTCATCACTTCTGTTCAACATCATCCTTGAAACACTAGCCAGAACAATTAGACAGACCAAAGAAATTACAGGGATATGAATAGGAAAAGAAGAACTCAAGCTGTTACTATTTGCCGATGACATGATTCTGTATTTAGAGGATCCAAAAAACTCTACTAGAAAACTTCTAGAACTAATAAATGAATTCAGCAAAGTAGCACGATATAAAATCAATATGCATAAATCTAATGCATTTTTTTTTCATAAGTGATGAATCCTCTGGGAGAGAAATTAGGAAAACCACTCTATTCACAATAGCCTAAAAAAAAAAAATAAAATGAAATACTTGGGAATCAATCTAAGAAAAGAGGTGAAAGACCTCTACAATGAAAACTACAGAACACTAAAGAAAGAATTTGAAGGAAACCTTAGAAGATGGAAAGATCTCCTATGTTCTTGGATAGGCAGAATTAATATTGTCAACATGGCCATTCTCCCAAAGATGCTATATAGATTCAATGCATTCTTTTTTTTTATTTGCTTATTGATTCATTGAGCACAAATGGAGTACAGCTATTGTTTCTCTGGTTGTACACAAAGTAGAGTCACACCATCTGTGCATTTATACATGTACACAGGGCAATGATGTCTGGCACACATTCTGTTAATATTCTTACCCCCCCACCTCCGGCCCCAACCCTCCCTTCCCTCTATGCTATCTATCCTTCCTCCATTCTTGCCCCCCCAGCATTATGCATCATCATTCATTTATCAGAGAGACCATTCGGCCTTTGGATTTTTGGGATTGGCTGATCTCACCTAACATAACAGTCTCCAACATCATCCATTTACCTACAAATGCCATAATTTTATTCTTCTTTATGGCTGAGTAATATTCCATTGTGTATATAAACCACAATTTCTTTAGCCATTCATCTATTGATGGGCATCTAGGTTGGTTCCACAATCTAGCTATTGTGAATTGAGCA
>JAJEJO010004266.1:36876-87972 GCA_020662805.1 Glaucomys volans | reverse complement strand
ACTTTGTTTTCAAGATTAAATATTTTGTCTTCATTGTCTGAGGTTCTGTCTTCCAAGTGATCTATTCTGTTAATTATGCTTTCTATTGAGTTTTTAACTTGGTTGATTGTTTCCTTCATTTAAGGATTTGTGTTTTGTTTTTTTCTCAGAACTTCTATCTCTTTATTGAAATGATTTTTTGCTTCCTGAAATTGCTCTATTAGCTTATTATTCATAGCCTGAATCTGCTCTCTCATCACATCATTCTCTTCTTGGATCATTTTAATTATGAACATTCTGAACTCCCTTTCTGTCATTCCTTCTACCATGCTGTCTTTGGGTTCTCTTGATGTATCATCTAGATTTGTTTGGGACACTTTCTTCCCATGTTTTCTCATGTTGCTCATGTATCTTCCCCTCTGATGTTTGAGAGGTGCTTGATCAAGCGGTGACCCAAGAAAGCTGCTGCTCCACTTCCTCCAGTCCGGGAATGATCAATGCCTCTGTCAGAGGCAGCCCCCTGAGCCAGAGTCTCCATCCCCTCCAGGCAAGTCTGCCCAGGAGACACCGCGCAGTGGCGGGGAATACTGGAGCCCGGCTCCGCGGGTTCAGGAAGTCCCAGATGGTCGCCCTCTGCCAGGGAAGCTGCAAAATGACTCCAAAGGATCCAAACCCACCACCGGAGCCAGAGACTCCAGCCCCTCCAGGCCAGACTGCCCAGGAGAGGCCGTGCAGTGGCGGGGAAGACCCAAGCTCGGCTCCGCAGGCCCAGGAAGTCCCAGATGGTCGCCCCCTGCCAGGGAAGCCCTCAAAGCATTCTTAATCTCATCTCCTGTCCATATTTTCAATAGCAATTGGACATCTTTTGACTGAGCTTCAGGTGCCTCAAACATAATGTGTACAAAAATTAAATTAATCAGGTTCTCTCTGTGTTTCTCATCTCAAGTAGCAGCACTTTCATGCTGTTAATGATTTAAGTCAGAAACCTGAGTATCCTCCATGAAGCCTTTTTCTTATCTCTAAATCAGTCACTAAAACCTACCAGTTTGTTACTCTGGGTATTCTGTGACTCCAAAGCCCTTCTTTCTTTACCTACCATCTTTGCCTTAACTTAGGCCACAGTCTTTTTCTACGTATTATGGCATTAGCTCCTCATTGGATTTCCTGCTTCTGATCAGGCCAACTCCAGGACATCCCTCTGTATCCTTCAAAATGTATATCAGATCCTGTCTAACCCACAGCCTCCGCATGACTATCTTGAGGGAGTTAAAATCCTTTAACAGATTGAGACAGCCAGGGAAGAACATTGCACTTACTTACTTATTTACTTTTGCATGGGTTGTGAGAAATTTCTGGGGTAAGAATTTGAAGAGGAAAACCTGGTACATCACTTGTTCACTCAGTGAGAAAGCAATGCCTGGCGCTTCCTCACTTCTGGGCTTTGTGCTGATGTGGAATATCCAGAATGGACAAGTATCTTTCTTCTTATCTTGGCACCTTTATATCTTCTCTGGACCCTTTTTAACAGTCTTTATCTATGTGTATGTGTGCATATTTATTCCTTTAAGCTCTTACAATGTGTGATTCTAGTTTGCTATAGTTCCAAATGCAGCCTGGATGACAGAAGTTGATTAGTGTTTCTAGGTGTGTGTTTCTGACTCCTAACACCTGAAGTAAAGACTGATGCATGTCATCATTGTAAAGTCTTGTAACCAACTGCAAAGCATTTTTCGAATTTTGATAGCATCTAGTTTGTCCTTTTGCTACTGCCACTGTCTCCATCATTGCCAATAACAACCAATACTTGCTGAGAAATGGTGAACTGAAAAATATTAGTGGACTGTGAAAATCAACGATTTGGGTCATTATCATTTTAATTAGATGGATTAGATTGGAGTAGAGTAGATCAGAAATATCAGTGTCTTTTATGTGTACTTAGTGGAGGAATTACTTCATGCAACTTTTGTTTTTGTTAAATGCATGTATAGATTGCTGTTGGATAGCAGTGTTTTTTTCCCTTCTTTTTTTATGGGAACACAACTGTGCTGCATCTTCCATATGCCCTTGCATGGGTGGCCATACTGCTAATGGAATATGAACAAAAGTGAATACTTCTAGGTCTGACCTATTAAAAACCTTGACTCAAATAACTTGTTACTCATGTTCTTTGTTTTGGTAGTAGGTCTATTCTATATGTTAGAAAACTGTGATAAAAAATCTAAAGCCTTTGTATTATCACATTTAATTTTCATGGCTCATGAAGCAAATACTAGTACCTATCCCTGTTTTACAGATACTGAAGCTGAGATACAGAAATGCTAAGTTTCTTGCTCAAGACCACACAGCTAGATATTAGGGAGATAGAATATGAATCTAGACCATGGAAGCTACAAAGTTTAGGTTTTTGAGAAGAGATTTTGCTCTCTCACAATGATGGCTGGGTCTCAGGTGTTTTCACAGTCAAATACCACTAGCTATTTTCACACCTGAGGTGACTGAAGCTCAGTTTCCAGTTGTCTTTTTACATCATTTTGAATCTGTTTTTATAAGCATAGTCCCTACAGACATTGAAAATACTATTATGAAATATGACTCTATAGACTTCAAAGTGTCATGTTGGGGATTAGCAGTGTTATTCCCAGGGATTCTAATGTGAGTCTGGCTGCCAAAAATCCCTTTCAGTGTTTTGGAAAGGACAAAGGGGGGTATAGTCACATTTATAGGAGCATAAGGGTAATTTCTAACATATGGCTCATGATTTACTATCTTGAAGAAACATTTATCTGTGACTCAGTAGCTAGGCCTCATCAAGCCAGAGATGATGAAAGTGTTTATGAGGAATTGACTTGCCAGTTCAATTATTATTTCAAGGGAATGGCCAACAGGAAAATTATGCCATTGTAGTTTTTAGAAATTAAATTCCAATAATGTCTTTGTGAACAGCTTGATTGTTTTTAAAGCAGTTTATTCAGTTTCCCTCCTATCTTCCCAATAACTCATCTCCAGTAGTGTGTGTGTGTGTGTGTGTGTGTGTAAAGGTACTAGGGATTGAACCCAGGGGCTCTCTACCATTGAGCTATATCCCTATCCCTTTTTATTTTGAGACAGAATTTCACTAAATTGCCTGGGCTGTCCTTGAACTTGAGATCCTTCTGCCTCAGCCTCTCAGGTTACTGGGGATACAGGTGTGTACCACTGTATCCATCAAGTTTTGGTCTTTGATATGTTAAAAACAAACACAACAACAACAACAAAAGAAGGAGGAGGAGGAGGAGGAGGAAGGGGGGGAGGAGGAAGGAAGAGGGAGGAGGAAGGAGGAAGAAGGAGGTTTATCTTATTACTTAGGAGTAAGTTAAGAGGGGAGCTGCCTGATGGTGGATGCCATTGTCTGGACTGATGGAAGAGGGGCTGTTTTTAATCTACTTGAAATCTGCCTATTCTGGTACTTTCCTCTCATGATCACTAAGGACATAGTATTGTGTGGTTTTCTCAAGATTTCTGTGAGGCAAGAGTGGGAGATGGTTCTCTTCTTTTGTCTGAGGAGAGTGTGGGATGTCCCTTCTGCTTTGTCACCTAGCTGGTTAGCCACCCTCTTCTCTGAGAACCACCACCCCCTTGCTGGCCCCCACCCACATCACCATCTTTCCTGGTGCAGCAGTTTACTGGGGGGATGGAGTGGTGTGGGTGTAGTTTTCCTCAGGCTTAGGCAATAACAGTGTGGGTTGTCCATGGAGGATTTAGGAACAATAATAAGCTAACTAAAACTTGGTGTGCTTGTATGACCATAGTGTTTTTATGTTTCTAAACCATGCCAGTGATAAAATACTCCTTCCCAGGGCAAATCACTACTGTTGCTTACCTAGTGCCCTGAGTCCCCACCACTGCCCTATTGATCAGGTTTATACCCAGGTGGTACTGGCCTATTAGGACTTAATGATAAGTGCATACACTAGGCTCTTCCGCAGCATGGAGAGTACTGTCCCATTTTCATTAAAGAGAGCACACACTTGTGTACACACACACACACTCCCCTACATATACACATTCATGATAAAAAGATCTAGAAAGCATGTGTATGCCAGAGTTTTGACAGAAACTCTCTCTGATAGTGGGATTACAGGTACATTTCACCTTTTCTCCATTTATTTGAAAGAAAGAAAAAGAAAATCTCAACTTTTCTTGGTAATGAACACGTGACTCTTCATCTGCATGTTGTTAGTGATGTGCCCCTCCACCAGCAGCTGTTTACAAACTGTTTCTCTGTAGCCACACTTTGTTGTGAGACAAGTGAACACCCAAGTCAGGTGCCAGGTCTTAGCTGGCCTCCTTTGCTCAAGTGTCTCCAGATTTGCATCAAAACATGAGAACAATGGTGGTTACCTTGTGAGAATTGGAAGTACTATAATGTCTGTCGGTACTTACTGGGACCTGGCCTGAAGTAGGGGTTCTGTAAAGACCTGCTGCTGCTGTTGTTCTTCTAGGCACCATAGTGTTAGCTGCTCCCCCTTATGCTGCCTCTCTGTTCTCCATGCTCATAGCCTTCTATTTCCCCACTTACTGAACAGTCCCCCTGATCCTCCTTCGTCCAACTTTTCTGCACCAGGTTGTTGCCTGACTCATCTCACTGAGCATATTTCTGATCTTGTGATTCCTGAAACCCGTACACTAGGCCTGAGTGACTTCCTTAGGCATTTACAACTGATGTAAAGTGGCTATCTCTTACCCCTACACTTTCCCCTGTGCCAGTCAAGTCCAACTACTTATTTATTGTGCTGATCTGAAAATTGGACAAAACCCTTTTATTTTTCCAGGCCTGTGTGAAGGTTGAGTGAGGTAAAAAGTCTGTGAGTGTTGTGAGCTGTGATATGTAGTACACACAGGTATGTTATTGGTTCTGGCAGTGCTATATTTATGCTTCCTACGAGTGCAATAACAAATGACCACAAACCTGGTGACTTAAAACCGCAGCCAAAAAATTCTGGAGGGGGTTGTATCTACTAGAAGAAAATGTAAGTCAACATATTGGCTCAGGAGCTGACTTCCTCAACAAGACTCCTAAAGTACAAAAAATAAAATAAAAAAAAATTGATAAAGGGGATGGCATCAAACTAAAAAGCTTCTTCACAGCAAAGGAAACAATCAAGAGCATGAAGAGAAGCAGGGCGCAGTGGTGCACGCCTGTAATCCCAGCACTTGGGAGGCTGAGGCAGGAGGATCGCGAGTTCAAAGCCAGCCTCAGCAACTTAGCGAGGACCTAAGTAACTCAGTGAGACCCTGTCTCTAAATAAAATACAAAATGGGGCTGGGGATGTGGCTCAGTGGTGGAGTGCCTCTGGGTTCAATCCCCAGTACCAAAAGAAAAAAAAAAAAGAGCATGAAGAGAGAGCTTACAGAATGGGAGAAAATCTTTGCCACCTGTACCTGGTTTGATGCCATCCCATTTATTGATTTTTGATTTTACTTACTGTGCTCTCAGAATCTTGTTAAGGAAGGCAGTTCCTGAGCTAATATGTTGACGTGAAGAGGGAGTCTACAGAATGGGAGAAAGTCTGCCACCTGCACCTCAGATAGAGTGTTCTTTTCCAGGATATACAGAGAACTAAAAAAAACTTAACACCAAAAAACCAAATAAGGCAATCAATAAATGGGCAAAGGAACTAAACAGACACTTCTCAAAAGAAGAAATATGAATGGTTAACAAATATATGAAAAAAGTTCATCATGTCTAGCAATTAGAGAAATGCAAATTGAAACTACATTGTGATTTCATCTCACTCCAGTCAGAATGGCAATTATCAAGAACGCAAGTAACAGTAAATGTTGATGAGGATGTTGGGAAAAGGGTAAACTCATATATTGCTAGTGGGATTGCAAATTGATGTAACCACTCTGGAAGGCAGTGTGGAGATTCCTCAAAAGACTAGGAATGGAACCATTTGACCTAGTTATCCCATTCTTCTGTACATATCCAAAGGATTTAAAATCAGCATGCTACTGTGATGCAGCCACATCAATGTTCACAGCAGCACAATTCACACACAATAGCTAAGCTATGGAGCCAACCTAAGTGCCTTTCAACAGATGAATGGAGAAATAATTTGTGATACGTATACGCAAATGAGTATTACTCAGCCATAAAGAATGACTTTATGACATTTGCCTGTAAATGGATGGATCCAGAGACTATCCTACTAAGTGAAATAAGCCAGTCCCTCAAAACCAAAAGTAGAATGTTTTCTCTGATATGTGGAATTTAATCCACAATAATAGGGGGAGGGGAAGAAGAAGTTCAGTGAATTAGACAAAGGGGAATGAAGGGAAGGGAGGGGGGATGGAAAATGGAAATACAGTGGAATGAATCAAACATAACTTTCCTATGTACAAATATGAATATGCCACAGTGAATCTCACCATTGTGTGTAATCTACAAGACTGGGTTCTTAATTAGAATAAGATATATGCCTTTCTTGTGTAATTATATCAAAATGGACACTACTGTCATGTGTAACTAAAAAGAACCAATAAAAACAACAACAACAACAAAGACAAAAAACAAACCCAAAGTTCTTGAGGGTGGAAGTCTGAAATCAAGATGTCAGCAGACCCATACTCCATCTAGAGACTGTAGGGAAGAATCCATTCCTTGTCACTTCTAGCTTCTGGTAGCTATTGGCATTCCTAGGTGTTCGTTGACTGGAGGCCATGATCAATGCTCTCTTTGCCTAGACAGAGCTGTCTTTATTTTCCTGGCTTGTGGCTGCATCATTCCAGTCTCTGTCTCCATCTTCAAATTGCGTCTTTCTATGTGTGTGTCTGTGTGTGTTTTTCTTCTTTCCATGTCAACTCTCCCTCAGCCTTTCTCTTATGAGGACACTGCCTATCACTGGATTTGTACCTAGTTTAGTAATCCAGTATTACCACATTTTGAAATCCTTAATTATATCTACAAAGCCCTTTTTCTTCTAAAAGCTGTCACATTCACAGGTTCTGGGTAGATGTATTTATTGGGGGAGGTAGGGAATACTGTTCTATCTAGTACACATTTTTTTTTTTTGCTGAATTTTATTCTTTTACTCCTCAAGAGAACTTTATATGAATGCCTAATGTATGTTGGGTGTCTGTGAAGTGTTACAGATACCATAATGACCAAGATAGATGCTTTACTTGCCTTTAGGGACCTTGTGGGTTAGTGGAAAATGTAGATACTAAAGCAATGAGAATTTGAACAGACTGATGATTGCCTTTATTGTATCATCTTCCCAAGCTAATTTACCTCCGAGTCTCAGTTTATTAGTCTGCAGAAGGGTGGTAAACACACAAAAAAGCAGTAAACACCAAGTAGGACCACTGGTGTAGAACGTCCTGAACCTCTCTCTATAGTTATGCTTCTGCTCATGATGTCTTTGTGATCTTCAGAGTTTGAACTGGGGTTTGGCCCCTGGATTCAAACCAAGGTTCTGAGATCTTGGCCAAGTGACTTAACTCTATGAGTTTCCCTTTCCCTTCTTGTAAAATGGAGAAAATAATAATTTCTGCCTCCTTGAGTTCTTGTCACAAAAACGAGCTTATGCGTTGATAGCTAAAAAAAACACTATCTTCTTATAAAATTAATGTATGTTCAGTTTGGCTGATTTTTCACAAGAAAAACACAAAAATTACTTATGATCTTGCCTACAAGTGATTTCTGGTAGCATTTTGATTTATATTATTTCAGTTACTTTTTTTATAGTTTATGATTTTTAATTAATTCAGAAAGTATGCTCTTTGTAAATTACTCTGTTCATTTAACCTATCAATGGACATTTCCCTGCACTAGTGGATTTTCTTTTTTAACAAGTATAGGCCGCCAATCCATCATGTATCATTTTATATTAGAGAGAATCAAACATGCTTGATTTTATAGGCAGAGGATGCTCAAAGGATTTCTCTTCCTTTGGAAGGATTGCTAGCCTTGGCAGTACTGCTTAATAGGAGACCTTATGGAAAACTATTTGGTGCTCAGTATCAAATAGGTATGTTTTTAGGAAGACTAAATGAAGGACTGCCAGGATGCCAGTCTCCAAAACTCTCAAAGTCTCCATTGGGTGATTACTGAGGCCAAAGGGTCACTTCTTCAGGTTCATCTGTATCCCAAGCTCAGGTTCCATCACCCTTCTCATAGAAGAGAATTCACCTGGCTCATGTAACATAGCATTGAGTTCAAATTGTGGAGATTTCCACTCCTGCCTGGGTCCCAGTCTTCCTCCCATGTAACTGAAAAGCATTGTCTTAGTGTTTAGGGAGGCCAGCATTCAAAGAGCCTCCCTGATCCCTGACTTAAGGCTCATGAATTCTCTGATCCTCAGTTTTCTCAGAAGCCAAATGGAATAATAACATGCCCCTCAGAGTATTGGTATATGGTAAACATTGCTTTAAACTTCTGGAACAACAGACTAGAAATAAACGGATGGAGTATAAATGAGATTATGTGCAGTATTTCTCAGGTGATTATTTATGTATTTCATAATTAGCATTTACTACACAACAGGCTGTATTAGGACCATTAGCTTTATTTTAAATGTGAATGGAATTTAGGGAAGTCATCTAAATTTAGCAAATAGTGTGTGTGTGGGGGGGGTCAACCATGTGCAGGACATTGGGGAGTTAAAGGGATCTGGGTACCACTTTCATCCTGGCTGTCCTAGGGCTTGTGGAATACATAAATAAAGAATGTTGGAAAGATCTGGTTATAATGATAAAGGAGACGGGCTGGATATCAAATCTGAACTGTGTTGTATTAGGTTTGTCACCTAGTTTCCTTGCCTTTAAATGTGGGAAATTGTGAAGATGAAAGGACATAGAACATGGATACCACAGTATTTATACATGGGAATCACCCTGAAATATTGAATATCATTGTCAGTGATAATATTCCTTTATTAATGGAAATAAAGCAAAGTGCAAGATGGGAAGAAAGAATACTATGTGCCCAAATGTGTGTGTGTGGTATTGTGCAGAGGATGGGGTTTGCACTGGGCCTTTGAGAAACCACCTTTGAATGAAGGGGATATAATAGAAGGGACTTTCTGGGGAAGTGGGACCTGGCAACTGTGTTGGGGAAGTGTGAAGGGTGACTGCAGTGGTAGAACACTGGACCAGTTATGTTGGGAGTGATGTGCAATTCTTTCCTAGGAAATGGTTTCTGCCTCAGGTTTGGGACATTGTTGCTACCTTATTCCATCTATCCATCCAACCACCTATCCTTTATCTGAGCTCTCGGGCAGATTACTATGCCTTGCTGGGCCTCAGTCCCCTCATTTATAAATGAGGATAATCATATGACCTCATGGAGTTATGGGTGAGGGTTGTATGAACGAAAGGGCTTGAAGAGGACCTCAACTTGCTCAGGCTTAGAGAAGGCACTTGCCAATGGATGTTAGGTACTGTTATTTCAGCCATGTGCTAAAGGGTATGACACATGCTAGGGGCTAGTTTAGTGAGACTGCCCTCTTACAGTTTGCAGGATAGCTCCTCCAGGTACAGGTCCTGGTTCAGGACCTTACTTCTCTTGTTCCTTGATTAGGACCTAGGGTCCCAGAGCTCACCCTGGGCTTCCCTTCTGCTGCCTTCTTACTTGCCTTTGGCTGCCAGCTTGCCCAATGAGGTCTCTGCCTGTGCCAGAACTCCACCTGTGACCCATTACTACTCTTCTACCTAGGCAGCCTCTCATCTATTAACATGCTGCAAAAAGGGACCATCTGTCATCATTGGGCATCCTTTCCCTGTGACTCTTCCTGGCCTCCATGCAGGCTGTGTGCTCTGTTTCTAGCTCCTTGTCATTCCTGTGTTGACTTTTTTCAGTGCTTTTCTGGACTCCAGACTGTGATGAGGATGTTAGCTTTTCACTTGAATCATACAATTGAATGTTAAACATTAAATGCCTACTATTTATTGAACTCCATAGGGGCTTGACTTCTAGGCTCTGTTTGTTGCCAGCTGGCTTTATTCCTGGTAACCATTTCATCTCCACAACCCAGTGGAACGGGTACAGTTATTATCCCTATTTAGAGATGAGGCCATGAGCTATAGAGAAATCTATCACCCTGCCTTAGATTTCATAGCAGGCAGGTGCCAGAACCAGAAGGGGTTTGGAATTTAAAAAAAACAAACAGTAATTATATTTACATGTTTTTTAGAAGAGAGGAATCACTGTTCCTAGAGATGTGAAAGAGTTCTAAAATGCCACATTGTATTTTATTTTTGGACTGGTCTTTAGAAATCTCTTTCAGAAAGCATCAATAATTTTGTTACTTAGCTTCATACCTGAAAAGCAGTTAGTTGCCTGGCTGAAGTGTTAGATTCATGCTAAAGATGAGCTAAAGATGAGCCATTTAATTACAAAATTCACTAGTATTGTCTCAGTCCTTTGGCTTGTGCTTTTTCTCAATTATGTCAGTCTTTTGGTTTTAGTTTTTCAATTACTTTTATAAAACAATAAGGGCAAACAAAGACAGTAATCCAGACCTGCATAGAACCTACTTGCAGGCAGCATCAACTGGTTTTGTTCACCATCTGCAACCCTAAAGCTGTAGTTCAGTGCATGAATGATGGTTCAAACGGCTTCATTTGTGGTGTCTGTAAGCCAAATATTTGAAAGTTCCACAGGGAATACCAAGGACCACCCATGTGTCAGGCAGTTCTCTGGGGGGATTGTTCCCTGCTTATTTATGTAGTGCTTGATAGTGCACTGCTTACCTTGTTCCATACATTTAGGGATGTACCATTTCTGATAAAGGAGCATTCTCAATTGATGCAGAACAATAATTCAAAGTTGCCTAAAAAACAGACTGAAGTTTCTATTGCTTGAGTAGACATGGAAGGAGGGATTCAATGGATACTGCCATTGTCAGGCTGTGTCTAGAATGACCAGTTTTGGCACCACATTTTAGGAAGTTTAGACACTGGAGCTTTTCCAGAGAAGGGTCATCAGTGTGGGTCTTCTTTGAGCTCTTGCATTCTATTAAGAGTGATTGAGGCTGCTCGGATTCCCCAGGTCCAAGCACAGGCCTGCCATGGGAAGCCCCAGCCAGGAGCCCAGGACCTAGCTACTTGGAACCCCAGGTCCAAGCACAGGCCTGCCATGGGAAGCCCTAGCTGTGAACCCAGGCCCACTGAGCCATCAGGCCTGCCATCTCCAGCACCAAGCACAGGCCTGTGCCCCATCCCTTTTCTAGTGCCCAGGCCTACACCCACGCTGTGACTGACCATCTAATAATACCAGGTAGCCTTTACCCACAAAAATTGATTATTCCTGACCTGGAGGCAGTGGGACAGCACCCTTCTTGGGACACCACATTATCAAGCACCTCTCAGGCATCAGACTACTGAAAAATAGGAGGTTTGAACAGTACAGTATAATTTTATTGCAGAACTTTCAAAACAGTACTATTATTACAATTATTTCTATTAAACTTACTATATTCCCACTTTTTTCTTTTATTAATATTCTTATCACTCTATTGTCCTCTTATATGTCTGTTTCCTTGGAGACTCTTTCTCTCTTTTCTCATGCTAACAACTTATTTCTTTTAATTCTGCTTTCACTATTCCTACAACATAGTACCTCTATAGACTCATTTCCTATCTCCTTAACATTATATTCTACACCCCTTCTCATCCTCTTTATCCACCATTTGAAATTGTGGTCCTTATTGCAAACCCACTGGTTATGCTGTAGATAATAATTTGAACTCTATATTATGACAACACAGTTAATATCTAAATAGGGTCTATATGGATTAAGGACACAAATCGTTTATATGGTGTGCTGCTAATATTAATCTGTTAAAAGTGAGGTATTGGAAATCTGCAGGGACACTCTAAGTCTTTAAAGGGAAACTGCAATACCTCTGATTCGCTCTGCTAGAGGGGAAGATACATGAACAACATGAGTAAACAAGGGAAGAAAGTGTCCCAAACAAACCTTGATGCTATATCAGTAGAACCCAATAACAACATGGTGGAAGGAAGATCAGAAAGGGAGTTCAGAATGTACCTAATTAACATGATCCAAGAAGCGAATAATGAGATGAGAGAGCAAATGCAGGCAATGAATGATTGCACTAATAAACAGCTAAAAGAAAATTGCAGGAAGCAAAAAATCATTTCAATAAAGAGATAGAGGTTCTGAAAACAAACAAACAAACAAGCAAACAGAAATCCTTGAAATGAAGGAAGCAATAAACCAAATAAAAAACTCAATAGAAAGCATAA
This sequence comes from Glaucomys volans, assembly GCA_020662805.1. Lineage (NCBI taxonomy): Eukaryota > Metazoa > Chordata > Mammalia > Rodentia > Sciuridae > Glaucomys > Glaucomys volans. The sequence continues at coordinate 75,741 of JAJEJO010004266.1, read as the reverse complement.
CCAACAGGCTAGATCACTTGGAAGACAGAACCTCAGACAATGAAGACAAAATATTTAATCTTGGAAACAAAGTTGCCCAAACAGAGAAGATGGTAAGGAATCATGAATGGAACCACCAAGAATTATGGGACATCCTGAAAAGACCAAATTTAAGAATTAGGATTGAGGAAGGCACAGAGATACAAACCAAAGGAATGAATCATCTGTTCAATGAAATAATATCAGAAAATTTCTCAAATCTAACAAATGAGATGGAAAATCAAATACAAGAGGCTTACAGGAAACTAAATGCACAAAATTACAACAGATTCACACCAAGGCACATTATAATGAAAATACCTAACATACAAAATAAAGATAGAATTTCAAAGGCTGCGAGAGAAAAGCATCAGATTACATACAGGGAGACACCAAAAAGGATGTCAGCCGATTTCTCAGCCCAAACCCTAAAAGCAAGAAGGGCCTGGAACAACATATTTCAACCTCTGAAAGAAAATGGATGCCAACCAAGAATCTTATACCCAGCAACACTTACCTTCAGATTTGATGATGAAATAAATCCTTCCATGATAAACAAAAGATAAAGGAATTCACAAATAGAAAACCTGCACTACAGAACATTCTCAGCAGGATATTCCAAGAGGAAGAAATGAAAAACAACAATGTAAGTTAGCAAAGGGAGGAATTACCCTAAAGGAACAGCCAATTAAAGGAGAAACCAAGTCAAGTTAAAAGCCAAAAATAAGGTAAAATGACTGGGTATACAAGTCATATCTCAATAATAATCCTGAATGTTAATGGCCTAAACTCATCAATCAAAAGACATAGACTGGCATATTGGATTAAAAAGAAAGACCCAACAATACGCTGCCTTCAAGAAACTCATCTCATGGAAAATGACATCCACAGACTAAAGGTGAAAGGATGGGAAGAAACATACCACACACATGGACTCAGTAAAAAAGCGGGGTTTCCATTCTCATTTCAGATAAAGGAAACTTCAAGCCAAAGTTAGTCAGAAGGGATAAAGAAGGACATTTCATCCTGCTTAAGCGAAGCATAAATCAGCAAGGCATAACGATCATAAATATTTATGCCCCAAACAACGGCGCATCCAGTATGTTAAACAAATCCTTCTCAATTCCAGGAACCAAATAGACTAAAACACAATAATACTCAGTCACTTTAGTACACCTCTCTCACCACTGGACAGATCTTCCAAACAAAAATTGAACAAAGAAACCATAGATCTCAATAACACAATCAATAATTTAGACTTAACAGACATATATAGACTATTCCATCCATCAATGAGTGAATACACTTTCTTCTCAGCAGCACATGGATCCTTCTCTAAAATAGACCATATGTTATGCCACAAAGCTACTCTTAGCAAATACAGAAAGATAGAGATACTACCTTGTATTCTATCAGATCATAATGGAATGAAATTAGAAATCAATAATAAAATAAAAAACAGAAACTATTCCAACATCTAGAGATTAAATAATACACTATTGAATGATGCATGGATAACAGAAGACATCAGGGGGGAAATAAAAAATATTCATAGAGGTAAATGAGAATGATACAACATATCAAAATCTCTGGGACACTATGAAAGCAGTAGTAAGAGGAGAATTCATTGTATGGAACTCATTCAATAAAAGAATGAAAAGTCAACAAACGACCTCTTATTACAGTTCAAACCCTAGAAAAAGAAGGACAGATTAGCACTGATAGTAGTAGAAGACAGGAAATAATTAAAATCAGAGCAGAAATCAATGAAATTGAAACAAAAGAAACTATTCAAAAGAATGACAAAACAAAAAGTTGGTTCTTTGAAAAAATAAACAAAATCGATAAACCCTTAGCCACACTAACAAAGAAGAAGAGAAAAAACTCAAATTACTAAACTTCAACATGAAAAAGAACTATCATGATGGACACTATTGAAATACAAAACATAATTAGAAACCTTTTGAAAATCTATACTCCAACAAAATAGAAAATCTTGAAGACATTGACAGGTTTCTAGAGACACATTATCCACCCAAACTGAATCTGGAGGACATACACAATTTAAATAGACCAATTTCAAGCAACAAAATAGAAGAAGTCATCAAGCACCTACCTACCAAGAAGAGTCAAGGGCCAGATGGATTATCAGCTGAGTTCTACAAGACCTTCAAAGAAGAAATCAATCCAATACTCCCCAAAGTATTCCATGCAATAGAAGAGGAGGGAACCCTTCCAAACTCATTCTATGAAGCTAATATCACCCTGATACCAAAACCTGACAAAGACACATCGAAGTAAGAGGAAAGATTTCAGACCAATATCCCTAATGAACATAGATGCAAAAATTCTTAACGAAATTTTAGCAAACTACATACAAAAACATATTAAAAAGATAGTGCACCATGATCAAGTGGGTTTCATCCCAGGGATGCAAGGTTGGTTCAACATCTGGAAATCTATAAATGTAATTCACCACATCAACAGACTTAAAGTTAAGAATCATATGATTATTTCAATAGATGCAGAAAAAGCATTTGATACAATACAGTACCCCTTCATGCTCAAAACACTAGGAAAAATAGGGATACTGGGAACATACCTCAACATTGTAAAGGCTATCTATGCTAAGCCCACAGCCAACATCATTCTAAATGGAGAAAAACTGAAAGCATTCCCCCTAAAAACTGGAACAAGGCAGGGATGCCCTCTTTCACGGCTTCTATTCAACATCATCCTTGAAATTCTAGCCAGAGCAATTAGTCAGACTAAAGAAATAAAAGATGTGAATAGGAAAAGAAGAACTTAAACTATCACTATTTGCCGATGATATGATCCTATATTTAGAGGAGCTGAAAAATTCTACCAGAAAGCTTCTAGAACTCATAAATGAATTCAGTAAAGTAGCAGGATATAAAATCAACACTCATACATCTAATGCATTCTTATTCATAAGTGATGAATCCTCTGAAAGAAATTAGGAAAACTACCCCATTCACAATAGCCTCAAAAATAAAAAAATATCTGGGAGTCAATTTAACAAAAGAGGTGAAAGACCTCTACAATGAGAACTACAGAACACTAAAGACAGAAATTAAAGAAAACTGTAGAAGATGGAAAGATCTCCCATGTTCTTGGATAGGCAGAATTAATATTGTCAAAATGGCCATACTACCAAAAGCACTATACAAGTTCAATGCAATTCTAATTAAAATCTCACTGACATTCCTCATAGAAATAGAGAAAGGAATTATGGAATTCATTTGGAAGAATAAGAGACTCAGAATAGTTAAAGCAATCCTTAACAGGAAGAGTGAAGCAGGTGGTATCACAATACCAGACCTTCAAGTACACTACAAAGCAATAGTAACAAAAACAGCATGGTATTGGCACCAAAATAGGCAGGTAGGACAATGATACAGAATAGAGGACACAGAGACAAACCCACATAAATACAGTTATCTCATACTTGACAAAGGAGCCAAAAACATACAATGGAGAAAAGAGAGCCTCTTCAACAAATGGTGCTGGGAAAACTGGAAATCCATATGCAGCAAAATGAAACTAAACCCTTATCTCTCACCCTGCACAAAACTCAACTCAAAATGGATCAAGGACCTAGGAATTAGAACAGAGACCTGTACCCATTAGAAGAAAAAGTAGGTCCTAATCTTCATCATATCGGCTTAGGACCAGACTTCCTTAACATGACTCCCAAAGCACAAGAAATAAAAGCAGGAATCAGTAAATGGCATAGATTCAAACTAAAAAACTTTTTCTCAGCAAAGGAAACAATGAACAATGTGAAGAGAGAGCCTACAGAGTGGGAGAAAGTCTTTATCACACACACTTCAGATAGAGCACTAGTCTTCAGAATGTATAAAGAACTCAAAAAACTTGACCCCAAGAATACAAATAACCCAATCAATAAATGGGCTAAGGAAATGAGCAGACAATTCACAGAAGAGGATCTACAAGCAATCAACAGATGTATGAAGGAATGTTCAACATCTCTAGTAATAAGAGAAATGCAAATCAAAACTACCCTAAGATATCATCTCACTCCAATTAGAATGTCTATTCTCAAGAATACAAGCAACAATAGGTGTTGGTGAGGATGTGGGGAAAAAGGTAGACTCATACATAGCTGGTGGGGTTGTAAATTGGTGCACCTACTCTTGAGAGCAGTATGGAGATTCCTTCGAAAACTCAGAATGGAACCACCATTTGACCCAGCTATCCCTCTCCTTGTCCTATACCCAAAGGACTTAAAATCAGCATACTACAGTGATGCAGCCACATCAATGTTTATAGCAGCCTAATTCACTACAGCAAGATTGTGGAACCAACCTAGATGCCCTTCAATAGATGAATGGATAAAGAAACTGTGGTATATATACACAATGGAATTTTATTCAGCCATAAAGAATAATGAAATGATGACATTTGCAGGTAAATGGATGGAGTTGGAGAATATCATGTTAAGTGAAATAAGCCAATCCCCAAAAATGGAAGGCCGAATGATTTCTCTGATAAGTGGTTGATGATACATAATGGGATTGGGGGAAGGTAGGGGAAGAATGGAGAAGGGATGGATTGTATATAGGAAAATGAGGGGTAGGGAAGGAAAGATAGTAGAATGAGACAAATTTCATTACCCTATGTATAAATACGCAAATTGTATGATTCTACTATGTGTACAACCAGCAAAACGATAGTTGTACTCCATTTATACAATGAACCAAAAAAAAAAAAAAAAAAAAAAAAAAGAAGTGACTGAAGGACCTGGAGGTGTTTCACCAGAAAAATACTTAGAAAGGTAGGCTGGATTTCTACACTAGGAGAACCATCTTATGAAAAGATTTGTTCTCTGGGGGCTGCACAGTGTTCATATCAAGAGCTTAGTTGTGTTTGGGAGAATGACAGGGGTCCAAATTTTAGCTTTGATTTTTAATGCTCTGGCCTTGGGCTGCTCTATTACTCCTGAGGCTCAGGTTTCCTTCTGAAAGCCAGGGATAAGATGAATCCTTTCCTCCCAGGTTTGGGGTAAGGTTAGATGAGATGCTTTATGTCAAGTACTTGGCACAATGCTCAGGACATGGTAAGCCATGAATGACCAATGTAAGTATTATTAAATTCTGTATAATAAAGACCCAATCTAAAGGGAGGAGAGTTGGAGGGAGCAGATTTTGATTTAACGTATATAAGGAGAGAACTTTTTAACTTTCAGAGCTGCTTCATAAAATTGCGGCTGCCCACATCTGATCTCTTTCAAGCCTCATCTTAATGACCCACTCAGGAATGTGAAGGAGCTGGATAAAAGTTAGAAGGTAGATCAGCAAGTTTTTATGGTACTTTCCAAATATGTAACCCTCAGTATTTTATACTGTATGATTCTTTTACAGACGAGTATTCGAAATGACAATCTACAGCAAAGGAAAGGCTGCCCTATTCTGTATAAATATTGCCAACACCATCACTACCACTTTGCTCCCTCATGGTCTGAAGTGTGGCACATGTCTCCAGCCAGGGAAGTCATCTGCGTAGGAACCACCCTCTGCTCCTGTGATCTGCAGCCATCTGGACCATGGGGGTGTACAGGGAACACACTGTTGATTCATATGCCATCCCCTGCTGGCATCTCTAAAATGGGTCCTCTGGCTGGAACTGTGGTGCTGCCAGGCCTTCCCTCTCACGTTGCCTTCAAGTCCTGGAGAAAGAAGAGGACCTGAAGGAAGATAAAGATCCAGGAAAACAGAATGATGATTGGGTGGTCCCTAATGGTGCATGGACAGAAAGCCACACTTTCTTAATCCCATTTCAGAATCTGTGACTCAAAGTATGATGCCCAGAAGGAAGTTTTCAAGTGGTATTTGAGGAGCCTGGAGTTCTAAGAAGATAGCTCAGGGGCCCCTGCAATGGACTCAGTAGGTAGGCTCCAGGCCCTTTCTTCCCCTTGCCACCCTTTTAATTACAGAAGATCCACCTTTTTTTTTTTTTTTTTTTTCCCTCTACCGGGATCATTCTCCTCATGGGTGTTCACATGCTGGTTCCTGTTCATCCTTCAGGTTTCCATTTGAATGTTACCATCTCTGGCAGACCTTCCCTAACTGCCACATTAAATTTTAGAGGGAGATGATGGCAGGGGAAAATAAAGTCCCTTAACTGAGTGCAGTGCAACACTAGCAAGTTAGCATTTTTATCGTATGTTCAGGAAGCAGACCTTTATAAATCAAGTATTTCTCTCCATGTTATTCTCTATCTCAGCATGGTCTCATTATTGTTGTTATTACACTTACTACCTGTGTACATTTGTAGTTTCAAACTTCTTCCTTTATCTTTTTCTGACTTTATGCCAGGCAGGAAGCCTCTTGATGGCAGGGAACAGGCTTGTCTTAATTCCTCCCTATCTTCAGGATCCATCACAGTGTCTGCCAAATAGTAGATGCTCAATTAACTAGAAACACAGGAACAGACAGACACAGACAGAGAGAATGAATATGTATGTATGTCTCATGTTGCATTTTGGGAAGAAAACAAATCTGAAAGATTGTATGGTCAAAATGAAAGTTTCAATGCCACAGATCTAGAATAAGAGAAATTGTACTCACTTCATGCTGATCGAGAGTGTACCTAGAGTTCTGTGCATATCCTCTGAATCTTAGACTATAACCGATAATAGCACCCCATTTAGTGGACAGATATGCTCATCCTCTGGTGACTGTGATGCTATTGTCAATGACTCATACACGTTGCCTTTACTGCAGGTGTGCCTTTAGTGACTGGGAGTGCAAAATTTCTTCCTGCCTAGAAGTGCCTGGCAGTCCACAGGCAGTGACTCACTGGAATGGGGCATGGAATCCTATCCCCCTTACCTCAAGATGGGGAAGACTGCAGAATGGTTCATTCTTTGTAGCTCCCCACAACCTCAGGCTCAGAGTAGATTTGAAATATAACCCCCTTGCTTAACTTTCTTCTTCTCTGTATGGCTTCTTTCCCTTCTTTATAGATTCCCTGTTGAGTTTTCTCCTAATAAATCACTGGCATAAAAGACCTTATCTATGGCACTGCCTCTTAGGAATCTGACCTGAGACATAGAAGTAGTCTAAGGGGATTGCTGATAGCTCCTGATACCACACTGTATAAGAAACGATGGATAGAATAATACTCTTTAGTAAGAAAGACCTTGGCTTAGGAAGCCAACATCATGGAAGGTGAACCTGGTTTCTTTTTCATGTCCTTGAATGAGGCCAGTGTATGGACATTTTATGGGAATATATTTTAGCTCAGTGTAGAAAAAAACTAACAAGGATGCCCCAAGGTTAGCGAAAAATTAGCCACCATCTACTAATTTTGTGTTGCCGATGTAAGAAATTATCACAAGTTTAGCAGCTTAAAAACTGTACAATCTTGTTAGCTCAGAAGTCCTGGTATAGCACAGCCCAACTGGATCCTCCACTGTGAGCCTCACAGGTCCCAAATCAAGGCTTTTGAGATCAGTTCTGCTGGTCTCAAAAAAGCTCATTCAGAATTAGATTATTGGGTGAAGCCAGTTGCTTGTATTCAGAGGTTTCGGGGCCCCATTTTATTATTGGCTATCAGCTAGGGATCATTTTAAGTTCTTAGGGGCCTCCTATGATCCTTACTATGCTTTTTCATCTCAGAATCAGGAATGGCACATCAAATCCTTCTCATACTAAAGATCTCTCTCACTTCTCCATCTGTTGCATCTTCCTCACTTCTAGTCAAAGAAAGTTCTCAGCTTTTAAAAGACACACATGATAAGATTGGTTGGGCCCACCCATTTTATTAAGAATAAACTCTGTATTTTAGAGTCTTTAAACTTAAACATTTGTCATATAATGTAACATTCACATATTTGATAAGGGGGATTATTCTGCCTAATACAATCTATTTTCTGACTCCCAAATATTTATATCCTCCCCCCAAATAAGTATATTCATCCAATTCCCAAGTCCCAAGTCCCCAAAGGTCATCCCATTACTGAATTAACATAAATTCTAAAACTCTTATCTAACTCTCATCAGTTCAAAAATCCCATCTTCTAAGTGATCTCTATGAAAGAGACTCTGGATATAATCCATTAATTATACCTCCAGGGACACAATTCTCTATCAGTTAGCCTATGAAACTAAAGAAACAGGGTATCTGTTCCCAATAGGATGGTGTTGAGACAGGAATAGAATTATAGTAACAGACATTCCAGTTCAAACAGGAAAAATAGAAGATAAAATGGAATCACTACTCCAATGCTGTGGTAAAATCCAGCTGGGAAATCTATTAGTTTTCATGACCTGGGATTCTTGGCATCATGCTCAAAGCCTACAGCACCCAGTATCCCCAGGTGCTTTCCAACCCAAGTACTAACTGGACCCAGTCTTGCTTAGCTTTTGAGATCTGAAAAGATCATGTACATAGGCTGGGGTTTATGCCCAGGATGTTGCTGAGAGCCCTTGACACTGTGTTATGGCAAAGAGTGGGTAAAGTAGTGAGTGCTTAGTAAGAAAGACTTGAAGTGGACAGCTATCATCATAGAAGAAGTGATACATTGCTTATGTTCCCAAAAGAATAGAAAAAGGCTAGTGTATATATAATATTTGGAGAGGTTATTTCAGCTCAAACAGGAGTACAAGAGAGGAGCCTATAGAGGAATCCAAAGGTGGAAGAAGATTAAATACCCTTCTGTACTATTCCATGAAGCTTTCCATAGCCTGCTTTCTGTCATCAGGTCTGGATTTTTAACTTCTTATTCTATCCCATGGCATGTTGTTCCCATGGCAGAGTTCTATAAGCGAACCAAGAAACAAACCAGGAGTCATATTTAGTTACCTGTTGAAATTCTAGATGTTTGCAGAGCATGAAGGGACTACAAATAGCAATATAAACCAAGTGTTAGTAATTAAAGGTGTGAGCTTAGCTGTCAGACAGGCCTTGGTTACACTTTCAAGTGTTACTAGCTCTGTGATTTTGGCATGTTATTTAACTTTCTGATTATCTTCAACTTTTCCATGGGGGTGGTAACTACTCCCTTTAGGGATGTTGTGCTATCAAACCAGGAGGAAAGGGAATCACAGGACTGGGTATGAAGTAAGTGGTGGCTGCTGTTGTTGATGTTGAGATTAACATCTATGGTCTTGTAGTCTAGTTATGTGTTCAGTTTTCTATTAGATAATCAAGCTCCTTGAGGCCTGGGATGATGGTTTGTTTATTTTGTCTTATCTTTGCATTGTCCAGCACATACTAGATGCCCAGTAATTATTGAATTAAATAATTACTTTTTTTTAGGATACTGCCAACACAATTCACCAATTATATGAAACTGGCATCTTATTCTATTAATTTGTCTGTATCATAGCATATAAAGGACCAAGACAAATTTGTGAGAAAAATCTTTAATATCACTTTAACAAAAAGAGCAAGTTATGTATTAAAACAAATTGAAGGGGAAATGTATGTGTGTAGATTCAGATGATATAGTCTTTGACTACCAAATTTTAATTTTGTGTGTATGTATGAAAACTAAAGAAATAATTTATCAGTAAGTTTATATCACATTTATGTATTTCTTTTTTTAAATATTTTTTGTTGTAGATGGACACGATACCTTTATTTTATTTATTTATTTTTATGTGGTACAGAGGATTGAACCCAGTGCCTCACACATGCTAGGCAAGCACTCTGCCACCGAGCTACAGTCCCAGTCCACATTTATGTATTTCTATAGAAATTATTTCCCCTGTTTCTAGAATTTGAAGGTTCCTATGTAAGACCAAGATCTTTATCTATCTCCTTCTCCATTCATTAGCTTCATTTCCTAGCATTCTCTTCATCCCACTCTCTTTTTCAACAACACTGGACAACTTACTATTTCCTAAATCCTCTAGGTATGATACCAACTCCATTGAGAATGCATGCATTAGAACAAAAACTCAAGAAGGCAAGAATTGTATGCTTTATGGCACAGAATGGGTCTTCAGTAGATACATCTTGAATTATATTATTCACTTATATATAGTGCCAGTGTATTAGTTGTCACCAGTATCACAGCACAGAATAAGTGGGCAGGAAAGGCATTTTGCCTGGTTACATTTCTAATATACTTTTATAAATACTAATAACCATTTGTTTTAGTTGACTTTTTGTTGCTGTGACTAAAAGACCTGACAAGAACAACTTAGAGAAGGAAAAGTTTATTTTGAGGTTATGGTTTCAGAGGTTCAGTCCCTGGTCAGACAACTCCATATCTCTGGGCCCAAGATGAGAGAGAACGTCATGGTGAATGGGGTTGGCAGAAGAAAGCAGCTCAGGACATGACAGCAGGGAAGTAGAGAGAAAGAGTAAGCTCCCTGTAATCCCAGTGACTTGGGAGACTAAGGCAGGAGGATTGTGAGTTCAAAGACAGCCTCAGCAAAAGCAAAGACAGCAACTCAGTAAGACCCTGTCTCTAAATGAAACAGAAAGTAGGGCTAGATATGTGGCTCAGGGGTTCAGTGTCCCTGAGTTCAATTCTTGGTACCAAAAAAACAACAACACCAAAAAGAAAAACAAGAGAAAGTGAGCTCCATTCATCCAATACAAAATATGAACCCAAAAAGACATGCTCCCAGTGATGTACTTCCTCTAGCCATACTTTGACTATGCTTAGTCCATTTAAATGAATTAATCCATTGATTAGATCATAGCTTTCATGTTTGGATCATTTCACCTTTGAAATTTCTCACATGAGCTTTTGGGGGATGCCTCACAACTGAACCATAATACCATTCAGGAACAACAATAGAAATAAGGATGTTTAATTTATTGAGTATGTATGGTATGCTCACCCAGCTGGGTATTTCACAAACTTATCTCAAGTTCATCACCCCATTACGTATCTATAATACTGGTAAGCAAATTGAAGATTAGAGAAAATTCAGCAACTTGACCAAGATCACATTCCTATTTGGTGGAGGTGACAGGATTATTAATTTCTTGCTTTTTTATATAGAAAAGAATTTGTCCTGCCTTTAGGATTTGTTTACACTTTTCCTTTTGGCCTGGTATGTGATTAATCTTTAATTATTTCATGGGGTCTTGAAATGGAGGCTTATAGAATCCAAAGGCAGTATTAATTTGACCTTATTTAAATATTTCAGGTTATTTTAAAATGCTTTATATGTCAAAGATTGAAAGGGATGCTAATACAGTCATTCCTCAGTATCTGCACAGTTTTGGTTCCAGGGCCTCCATGAATACCAAAATGCACAATGCTCAAGTACTTTATATAGGATGATATAGTACTGGCACATTCTCCTATATACTTTAATCTCTATATTACTTACAATACCTAATACAGTGTGAGTTCTATGTTAGTAATTATTATAATGTATTGTTTAGGGAATAATACCAGGAAAGAAAAGTCTTCATGTTCAGTACACTTGTTTTTCCTAAATATTTTTGATATGTGATTGGTTGGATTCAGGGATGCAAAACTCACAGATATAGAGAGCTCAGTATATTTGGAAATAATTGTTTTCCCCCCAATTCTGTGTTCTAAACATGTTTACCCTTTAAATTTTAATATCTAATGTGAATATCAGAACCATTAAATTGTTATTGAGATAAATTTTTAAATTTTTCAAGTACAGATAGAGTGGGAAATGTAAGAGTGAACCAAACAGATACAGAGTGGTGATTACAATTAGAGAAGGCAATGGGAGTGTCATCTCCAAATGTGAGATCAAAACCAAGTAAAAAGACATGGTCTGAATAGCATGGTGATCAGTAACTTAGGCTCTGGAGTCAGACTGCCTGGGATAAATCCCTGCAGTACAGTTCAGTAGGTTTTCTTGAAAATTACTAACTTCTCTGTTTCTGGTTCATGTGAAAAATGATGATAATAATAGTACCTGCCTAAGGAGGTTATTTTGAGAATTAAACACATTAATATTCATAAAGTGCTTAAAAGAGTGCTTAGCACATAGCAATGTGTAAGTAACTATTAGCTATTATCATCTTTTGCTGCATCTGGAATGGCCAAACTTGCTGTTCTGGTGAGGGCTGAAAGGGAATTGGAAAATAAAGATTTACAAACACAGATTCTGAAGATGAAGCTGGGATTATGCCAGATCTGCCCTCTGATGGAGATGCAGATGTAAAGAGTTATGCCAGCAATCTTTATTTGTATATGTCTCATTATCAGGTTAAAGACTATGCAACCATTATTCTTTATATTCAGGAAAGTTACTGATACTAGGACATCTATGTAACTTTTCTGCAGTTGCAATCCACAGTTGCAAAGTGCTATGTTAGGAACTTTGTGTAGCTCTCAAGAAAGTCCATTGTTAAAAGTTACCATAAAGCCGGCAGGAACTGGAGAAGCGAGCTGGTAAAATATTGTAGTTGTCTAGCATAAGAATTCCTTCCTAGGAGCTATGTGCCTGAGATCAAGGTCAGAGCTGATAGGACTCTTGCACAGAGCCTCCTCATGCAGGGCATTGCCACAGCAGCTAAGCATCCTGTGCCTTTGCACAGAACCATTCCCAGGCATCAGGCATGCCACAGCCATGAGGTCATCAGAGACCCCCAGTCTCAGTCACTGCTCTCCCATCCTCTGTTACTGCTCTCCACAGTCTTTCATAGCAGACTGTTTTTTTGGTCAAGGGTACTATAGGACTTACAGGCTTATAAGTACAATCTCATTTGTACTGCTGTTTAAGTAGTCATTCAGTGTTTATTGAGTACCTACTCTTAGCAGGCTCTGTATTCCATGCTGGGAATACAATGCACAGAGAGAGTCCTATGCTCATGGAATTACTACCCCCACTAGTGGAAACAGACATGAATCAATTATATGCAATTTTATAAATTAGTACAAAGTTGCAGCTGTATTCAATGATATGAAGAACATGTGTAATGTTATGAGAATATATATGAAGGCATAGGATATAGAATAGTTTGGAGGATCAACTGATGACCTTCTTGTGAAATATTTGTAATCTATGACTGTATAACAAATTATTCCAGTTAGTGGCTTAAGGTAATAGTCATTATGGTTGCTCTTGAACAGGGCTTATAGTCATGCTTAACTGAGACTGGATGATCCATTTTCATGATGGCTCTTCACGTAGCTATTGGCAAGAAGCTCAGTTACATGTCACATGAAACCCCTCTATAGGACAGCTTGATATCCTCACAGTGTGGCAACTGACTTTCACCAGAGCAGGTGATCCAAGATGTGAACACGAAGGAAGTTGTAATATCTTTAATGCCTAAGCCTCAGACGTCACCCATGTCACTTCCAGTGTATTCTGCTTGTTAAAAGTGAATTATTGAGTGCATTCTGCAGTGAAGCAGGATATTTAGGCTTCACATTATAAAGGGAATATTAAAAATGTGGATTTCGAACTACCACTTGAGGAATAGATGTCTTTCCTTAGATTGCTAGAAAGAGTATTAAAGACATCCTAGACTAGTGACTGACAAACTTATGTAAAGGCCAGGTAAGTATATACTTTCAGCTTTATCAGGTTTATCTTTATGAGGCTATCAGTTTTATCTTTGTCACAACTACCCAACTTTACCATTATAGCATGAAAGTAATGCTATGTAATATGTAAATAAGGAGGCATAGCAATGTTCCAATAAAACTAACCAAAAAACTGGTGGGCCAGACTTGTTCATCAGTTGTAGTTTGATGACTCCTGTATACTAAACAGAATAAAAGCACGGAGGATTATCCTAAACAGAAGAAATAAGTGTATTTCAGAAGGAAGATAATTATTGTATATTTAAGATGCCTAAAATAGAGTTGGGGTTCCCCCACATACTAGAACACTATAAAATGGTGGGGGAAGAGAATGAGAAACTACGATTTATAGATAAATTGTAATAACAAAAATATTGTTAAGGCAAAAAGCAATATGGACAAAAGCAATATGGTATTTCTGAAAATTATAAAACCATGCACTGCATAGTTAGCATTATACTATGTTTGAGGAAACACGTGTAATAAAAGCACAGAACCATGCATGAGAACGAGGGACACTACCCTTAAGATGATAGTTACTCTCTGGAAGGGTAGAGATGAAGAAGGTTGGTGGATTTCAACAGTTTCTGTTCTGTTTGTTTTTAAAAAAGATTAATTGTAAAGTCCACAATATAAAATTTACCATTTAACCATTTTTTTTGGGGGGGTACTGGGAATTGAACCCAGGGTCACTCCACCACTGAGTCATATCCCCAGCCCTATTTTGTATTTTATTTAGAGACAGGGTCTCACTGAGTTGCTTAGGGCCTTGCTAAGTTGCTGAGGCTGGCTTTGAACTCGCGATCCTCCTGCCTCAGCCTCCCAAGTGCCCATTTAACCATTTTTAAGTATACAGTTCAGTAGTCATATTATTGTACAATCAATCTTAAGAACTTTTTCATTTTGTAAAATTGAAACTCCATATCCATTAAACAGTCTCCCATTTCCTCCTCATCCACTCTTTGAAAGCATCATTTCTATTTCTATTTGTTTAACTTTTCTAAGTACTGCATATGTGGGGAATCAAACAGTATTTGTCTTTTAGTGACTAGCTTATTTCATTCAACATAATGCCTTTGGCGTTTATTCTTGTTGTAGCAGATGTTAATGACTCCTTCCTTTTTATAGTTGAATAATATTCCATAGTATGTATATATGACATATTCATTCATTCATGACTTGACACATGAATTGCTTCTACCTTTTGGCTATTGTGATAATGTTATGAACTTGAGTATACCTATCTAAAGCAAAATATTGATCAATGAGTAGTTAAATAGCACACTGTTCAAATACAGTAACCAGAGGTTCTTTTCTCTTCCCATTCTCCCACAGCACATTGCAAGCAGACTTCACTCATACTATCCACCCAAGCTGCTTTAGTTGAAATTACTCATGACCTCAGATAGCTTAATCCAGTGGTCATTTCCTTGGCCTCATCTGATACCATTCAGTACCATTTGATATGGCAGTCACTCTCATACTGGACACACTGTCTTCACTTGCCCCATTCCTCATTCTCTTTTTATGTCTCTGGATGTTTCTTCACAGTCCCCTTTTGTGCTTTCTTCTTATTTCCCAGACCCTTTAAAGTTGGAGTGCTCCTGAGTTCAGTCGTCAACCTTTCCTCTCCTCTCTGTGCTCAGTACTTAGTTGATCTTATCTAGGCTAACAGCTTTTAACGACATTTATTCATGGAGTCCCCAATTTGCAATTATAGCTCTTAATTCTTCCCTTATTTATGCAATTGCTTGCTTGACAGGACCACTTGGATGGTCAATATCATGCTAAACCAGATTCTTGGTTCCTATAACTCCTGTCTCTTCTCCTTGTGCTTTCTCCATCTTGGCCATCCCCATCAGTTCTTCCTATTGTTAAGGCTAACAACTCTGGAGCTATTCTTTACTTCAGTCTGTCTTTGGTTCCCCCGGCAAAGTATCAGGAAGTCAAAAACTTATGCAAATTCAACTCCTCATTGCCTCCATTCTCTTACCCTGTTCCAAGGCTCTAGCATTCCTTGCTGGAATTATTCCAGCTAGTTCCTTTGGTTCTTTTCACCAGTCTTCTAAAATTATACTGTAATTCAATGGCTAGAACAATTCTATTTAGTTTTATTTTATTGTATTTATTTTTATGTGGGGCTGAGAATTGAAACCAGTGCCTCATATGTGCTAGGATAGCACTCTACCACTAAGCCACAATCGCAGTCCTGGCTGGAGCAATTCTATAAAATGTGCCTCATACCATGGTTATCCATTCCTCATACAATCCAATGACTTCCTATTTTTCTCAGGGAAAACCAATGTCCCCCAGTGCATTCCAAATTATGGCCCATCCTCCCATCATTTCCCAACTTATACATACTTGATCAAGAATTTTTCCTGTCTGTGATGCAGCTCCAGCCACACATGCAGCATTTGCTTTTCCCTTTGTGTGCAATAAGTGTAAAGCTTGTTTCTCATTCTCTCTAGATCTTTGCTCACACATCACCTTTCCATGAAACTTTCCCTGACTATTTAAATTTGCAATTGATCAGCCCATTCCACATTCCTGACTTATTTTCTTTTATAGCATTTGTAACAAAGTAGTTTAGTTTCCTTTTAAAATTGTGCATTTTTCCCCATTGTAGTCATGAATAAATATTCCATGAGGGCCGAGACATTGGTCTGTTTGGTTTACAACTGAGTTTCCCTTATCCCCTGTATCAGCATACATTATTTGAATATATGAAACTTCTATACCTTAAGACTGAAGTGGGTTTGAGAATCTGTCATATCTTAAGACTTAAGTGAGTTTTAGATTATAGTGTTACTTTCCTATTAACTTCACCAATTGTGTATGTGTGTGCACACATGCACATGTTAGGGATTGACCCAGGGCCTTGCACATACTAGGAAAGTGCTCTACCATTGAACTACTCACCCAGCTCCAAGATTGGCAATATAAAAACATGGCTTCAAATTCTTTGACACTCTTCCCTGGAATCTGAGCATGCTTTTGAGTGCTTCAACATATGAAGCATGGGGAAGAAATGGGGCAATGGGACTTATAAGGTTAGGTAATAAAAGACCATGCTTTTTCTTGCTTATTTTCTGGAACTCTTTCTCTTAGAGTTTCAATACCTCAATGAAAGAAATTGTATTGGCCTGAACCTGCCATACTGTGAGGAAGCCCAAGCTACATGGAAAGGTTATATATTGGTATTCAGATTGGCAATTCCAGCTAAACCCAGTTTCCCAAGTGATTTTTCATCAAAGAACAATACATTTAAGTGAAGAAGCCACCCTAAGAGTGGATTCATCAGTACTACCATCACAGGCTACAGCCATTATGCCATAGAGATGAGTAATACCTACTCTATGCTTTATAAATATGAATAAAGTGGTGGTGGTTTGATACCTTCATAGTAAGTTTGTGGTGGTTTGTTACAAAGCAGATTTCCAGAACAATAATGGGGAAAGACCAGGCAAAAACAGTAGTTAAAAAAGAAAAAAAAAAAAGCAAGTTAAGATTTGTGAGTTTTTGTTTTTGTTGTTGTTGTTGTTGTTATTTATTTGTGTTGGTCTATTGAAACTATTTGTGACATTTTGCCAGGCTCATCTTAGAAGCTGGTATCCATCTGAATTAACTCCTTAGACTCTAGACTCTCATTAAGTGCCAATAAATGTCATTCTGATGAGCTACTTTATATTTCATACTCCAAATTCTAGGTTATTGGCATATTTCCTTGTTGATCTCCTGGAGAGGCTGGCAGTTTTAGACCAGCTATGGCCAACCTAGACATGAAATTATAGGAAAAATATATGACCTGGATATCAGTGTCACAGTGGCATATTATTTTGTGATGCTACCAGTTTTCTTTTTTAATGTTTTTCTTTTGCTTTAAAAACTGAGAATGGATGTATTTAGAAATACCACCAGGGACTAGCATTTCAGGTTCAGCTACCTATTTAAAATCTGATATTCTTAGGTTGTAAGGGCATTAGAAACACCCCCCTCCCCATAAAACTTATTTTTCTATAGATTGGAGATGGGATAGGGCTTGAGGTCTCAGGCTGGGACTATAGGCTTCTGACTTCTGACTCTTAATACAGTGCTGTTTCCTTTCTATAAATGATTCTTAGACCAAAGTTTTTCTGGGGTGCTGAGCCCAGGCCCTGTACAAAAATGGTACATACCATTTTGTTTGTATGTATGCTTATGTATCCATTTCTGGAGAGAATCTGTACATTCCAGTTGATTCTTAAAGAGCTCTATGACCCAGAAAATCCTTCCGTACTACTGTATTTGATGACTTAATGCTATCATTTAAAATCTATCAAAATAAGGTAATCATGTACTCATCTACTCCTATGTGAGAGAACACCAGGTGCTCCTAGGGAAATTCATGAGTTAATATTGGTGCACAACTGGTGCATTTCTCAGGTGTTAGGGGTAGTTAGAGCATATAGCAGCCAACTTACCTTACTGTTTAGAAAAACTTGGCAAGCAACCACATGCTAAAATTGCTTTTGTGATTTAAAAGCAACAAACAGTACAGAACTGGTAAGGTTTTAAAGCAAAGAGATCTGGGATTTTTTATAGGAAGAGTATGGAAGCTCAGAGTTAATAGAAGTTTTTCACTCACATCCCCATCCAGTGTAAGTGTTCAGTGGCCTTTTCAAATGGTGTTTCAGGGACCCAGGGTCTATTTCTGTTAGGGCTCTGCCATCTTCTTGAGTTGCAGAGTCCTTCACCTCTAGACAGCAGACAGAAAAAGAGGGAGGGCTGAGGACTAATTTGGAAGTTTCTATGGAAGACAAATTCTTCATTTCTCTCCACATTCCTCTGGCCAGAAATAAATCCCAACTAGATACAAAGGTGTGTTGGTGGTAATGGTGGACTTCCTAGCATCAAATCTACTCTATCAAAGAGAAGCAGCAATCTTTGTTGGGCAATGGTCCTCTGCCATAGGCAGAGTGAGTATTTTTTCCCCTCCAATTTTATTTAATTATTTTTAGTGCTTAGAGGTAGACAACATGTCTTAGATTGGACTTTCAGACATTCCATGCAGTGTGGATACAGGTTACAATCCTTTTTACCTGACACTGTAGGAATTAAGGGGTTCTTCAGAGACTTTGAAGTCAGGATTGAAAAATAGGATAGTTACAAAATTAGAAATTATTCTTTCTATTTTTTTTTTTGAAGAAGTGACACAGAGGGCAAGAGCTCTGTCTGGATTTTGAGCTGGTTTATATTCTAATAGAATTTACATAATTTTAGAAAAGAGAACTCTGTTTCCAGTTTTGCTAAACCATTGCCATAAGTTTAGCTTTTTTATTACACAATTTTTCTTAACAGTATTTTTGTGTTTGGCAGAAATTACAACAGCACATGCCTTTACCCTATGTTTTTTATTTTCACTCTGTTGCCTAGTTGATTCTTGATTAGTTTTACTTGTTTTGTGCAAGCCTAACCTCGCTCCTCAAATTATCTCATACTTTTTATTCTGGAACAGGATTCATTATATGAATTTATCATGAATTTTATTTCTCAGTCTTTTTTAAGATAATTTTGATGCCAGTTGGTATTAGACCTCACAATCTGTGAAAGGTATTTCTTCTACCACTTATTATAGAACAAGTCTGATGAGTGATTTATTTTCCATAATCTCCTTTATGAGATGGTATTGGTCCAGTGAACTCCAACAATGTTGCAGGTAATGTTGAAGGCTAAGTAGCTTTTTATGAAGTTCGTTGAAGTCCTCTTAGGATTTACTCCTTAGTTTACTAAAACTGGATTGTTCTGACCATGAAAGACAATTAGAAACATGTTCTACCAACTAATACTACAAATTAAATATAGAAACTCACAATTAAACTGTATGAAATCTCATTACATCTCAATTTTTAATTATATAACTGTTATCTAGGATATTGAGGTCATCACATCTGTTGTGTCTACAGAAAATACTGTGCAATGGTGTGTTATTGTGCCCCATTATCAATCAGTTTTCTATTGCTATAACAATATACCTGACACTAGGTACTTTATAAGACAGTTGGTTTATTTAGCTCATAGTTCTGGAGGTTCAAAGTGTAAACAACCTGATGTTGGCTCTGAGGAAAGCCCCTATGTCTATATGACATCATGGTGGGTGTGTATAGGATAAGAAGAGATCACATAGTGAGATGGACAGACAGGGTGAGTGGGGAGGGGCTGGTTTTGCTTTTTTATGATAACCTCTTATGAAATCTAACCAGGGTCCCATGAAACATACCTTAATCCCTTCTGAGGGCACTATCTCCAATAACCTAATAAGTTCCCACTGGGCCCCATCTCTTAAGCACTCCACTGCCTCCCACATTGCCATACTGGGAGATCTAGATCTCAAAAAATGAAACTTTGGGGGACAAAAATAAACCATATCCAAACCATTGCACTTCCCAACTCTATGTTCAATTATGCCACTCAGGTGACTTGAAGTTGACCATGGTGGGTACTCTTTTTTTAAATGGGTACCAGAAACCCACTGGACTCACCATATAGATCATCTTCTTCATTTGGTAGTGCTGAGACAAGTAGTGCCAGGGACGCTATAGATACTTAATAAGGGACAACCACTTAGAAGGGCATTCCTTCAGGAAAACCTCTGCCATCTTTAGGTAGCCTAAACGTATTACATTCCCATCTCATTGCAGCCCAGGGCCTCCCCAAACACACAATGATCTCTTTGTTTTCTCTATTCAAACAAATAGGTTCAATAGGACTTGACCCAGTTCCTTCCAGGAATATGTTAGGACGAAAAATGTCCTAACTGATGTGATAGTGTTTTAAATAATTAGGAAGCACATTTCTCCAGTTGGAGGTTTACCATAAGATTGCTGATTTGTAGTACTAATAGCTTTGAGGAGAAAATATCTTTTTAGACTGCTGAGTCCAGGACTGTAGCAGTAATTTCCCCAGTGCTAGTCACTGGACAAGTGTATATTGGTCCATGGTCAAGATTTCTCAGGCCACTGGCATAAAGGACAACATAATAGGATGTGATTAAAAGGTTACCTGCTTATGTATCTTATTTTAGATATGACTTTCTTTTTTTTGTGGGATTTGGTTCTTCTGGTAATTTTAACTTTCATATGCCCTATCTTTATGAGATGTGGTAACAGTTGATGGTAGTAGGGGAAGTGGTTAATTTTAAATACCCTTACTTGGAAAAAGCTAGAAATTATACTAGTCCTCTTTCCCACCTCCCAAGTTTTTTGAAACATTTAAATAGTTATAACCTAGTAGTTCTAAAAGCCTAGGGATACTCCATATTGACTCTAAATTGATTTTTTTTTTTTTTTGGAAGCAGAAATAAGTCTTAATGGAATTCCTCTGTAAGTGACCTGTACTACTAGTAGCCTGGACATGTGTGACCCCTTTATTTATTCTTGTCATTCCCCACTCTCATAAATGATTAAGAAAACCAAAACATGGCCTAAATAAACTTTATCTTTATCTCTCCCTTCTACCAAGACAACTTTTCAAGGTCTTGACAAAATTATTCTTTTGAGGAGAGCATGCAAAAGTGAGCCTTCAAGCTTAAAATCATTGCTTGCTCTTTCCCCAAAGAAATATTCATTATTCCAGGAGCTCTTGGGTCCACATCTGGCTTTAACCATTCATTTCTCTCCTCTAACGTTGTTGATATTAATGCCAGTTTTAATTTCTTGGCATTATGACACATAAATTTCACCCACAGTTGTGAATTTTGACAAGGATAAAATCATAAATTTGGAAGCAAGAGATTCACAGGGTTTCATCAGATCACTTTGAAAAGTGTCACAGTTGTACTGAAATGATTTTAAATTGCTCATTTCAAACCTACCTCAGTAGCAAAATGTCATTCTTGCAGTGGATTTGCAACCATGTTAGTCATTTTCTTTCCTCTGTTTCCTTGCTGTGTTTGTGTTGGGAGCAGAGAGTAATGTAATTTAGTAAATTATGATTTGATGGCTGGGCATCAGCCCCAGTGTTGAACAGTATTTAGACTATGATTACTTGCTGGCTTTGTCACAGTTGACATTAATTATTGATGGAAGTTTCAGAAATAGCGCATGTGCCAGGAGCGTTTCACCGGAACACAGGCTGCCGGCAGGAGGGATGCTGAAGATTGTGGGGGAAGAGTCACCTGTGGCTTGTTTATGTCTGTGAACAGAGAACCTGGACCCAGTGGGCTGTATGGTAACTGTGTAAAGGACATGGTGTAATGGAAGGATGAACCGTCAGGCTTATTTCTATCGTGTTCCTCCCCAGGAATTGCACCGAAGAAGCCAACTTCAGCCGGAGCCAGCCAAGACGAAGGCTCTCCAGACTGTCATTGAAATGAAGGTAGGAGCTAAGCACATTTGTTCAAAAACAGCTGTGCCTGTGAGTTTGTTCTAACTTGACGGTACCTAAAAAGCATGTGAAATGAACCTTGTGTTTTTCACTAGGCACACTGGTGGGTGTTTCCCTTCTTCATCTTTTTGCCTTCCTGAGTGCATTTAATTTATTGACCTTTTAATTAGGATGACTTTTCTAGGAGAAAGAATAAAGGGATCAAGTATCCCTTGGCTGAAAGGAGCTGGGTTAATTTACAGAGTATGGCCAATGCCTTTAACCCTAAGGGAGGTTTTGTATGTGCTTTAAAAGTAAATTTCTAAAGCTGGAATAATCCCCCACCCCCGTTGACATTATAATGAAAAGATACCTTTGAGAAAATAGGATTTGACAAAGAGAAGCTATTTTAGATGCATTGAAATAGAAAATAATTAGTATTATACTAGCAGCAAAATTTACTTTTCAAAGAAAAATACTTTCTTATGATTCCAGTGTTTTCTCCTAAAAAAGTCTGGAAGGAACAATAATTTATTAGAACAAAGTATCCTATTTGGCAATGGAGGCATAGACATAAACTAAAGGAATAAAAAAAATCTTTCTGAGTGAACTTAGGGCATGTAAAAAACAATGAAGTAAATGATGGTCAAGCCATAATCTGTGATTAAGATGCAGATCTACATGAAACATAGTTGCTTTGCCTGTATCTAGGAATTGGAAGTCTTTTTACTTCTAGTTTTTGCCAGGAGGAAGAAAACATTTAAAATATTTGTTTTAAGAATAAATAATTCTTGATTTAAATTTTTCTACTAAGAAAAATGCTTTCATAATCAAGATGTTAGCAGCCTGCAAATTCCATACTTAGGTTTAACACTTGGAGTTTCCTGGACACCATCAGCTTACAAGAGCATTCTGAAGCTTGCTGATAGGATAATGATTTTTCTGTCTTTCTTGCAACACATGATTTTGAGTTGTCTGCTAAAAATTTCTCAAGTCCTGGAGAAAAAGAAACTAATATGAAATATTAAATTCTTGGCATGTACAGTTCTGACTTGGGATCTTTTTTCATAGTCAATGATAGTGTTTTGTCTTTATCCAAGAGGATTTGTGTGTGTGTGTGTGTGTGTGTGTGTGTACATAGTATAGAACATTGACTTTAAATTGTGTGTCTCCCAAGTAAGATTATGTGAGTCATAGTTTTAATAATGTATTTTCAGCAAATTGGCTTGAAAAATATCATTGAAGATAAGAAATACTAATACAATTAAAAATAATTATTAATCTGGCTTGTTAGTTGTTTTAAATTTATGCAATTTTATAACTTATTTTGAAAATAAGCTTAATTCTACATTTAGGGGGCAGTGGTTTTTTTATAATTGAGATTTCATCCTTACTTCACATGCAACCAAACCTGAAATTTGGTTAAGGCTTAAAAAAAGAAAAAAGAGGAAAGACATAAAAAAAAAAAGGAAAAGGAAAGAAAGAAAAAGGAAAAAGAGAAGGACAAAAACCTTGATTTTCATTTTGCAAATGGTAACTCAGTCCTACTTCCATCCACTTCTACATTCACCTCCCTACTCCCCAACACAAATAGCAGAAGAGGAGGAATATACAATCTATTTTCAAATTATCATTTAAAAAATAAAGTAAAATTAAGTTCAAGAAATCTTTGGAGAAACCAGGAGAGGCAGCTCCCTAATGTGGTGGATATTTTCTTATTAAATATCTTTATACAAAAACAACTACTTTTTGATAACTTTTAAAAGTAGAAATTTTGTTTGATTCTAGTTTACTATATCTAGCATCATGTCTTATTAGAAAATAAACAAAAATATAGTAAATATAAACACTCATCAAAGCCATCTACATGGGAAGGCACAAAAACATGATTATTAGGGTAAATTCACATATACATGTTATCAGTAAATTGAGTCTGGAATTTTTCTTTTATGCATGCTAGTCATGCTGATTTGTAGACATAGGAACATGTTTTTAAGACAATTGAGGATCAATATATATATTGATATGTATGTATACATATATATACAACTCAATATATACATATATATTGATTTATCTGACAAAAATTGAGTTGACCTATGTATGTGTGTGTGTGTATCAGGAAACTGGCCTTGAGTTTTTCTGTTGTCTTTTTCTATGCCTGTTAATTTACAAATGCAATGCCTTGTGTTTTGTCAGTGGAGAAGTCCGGGTCCCATTAGCATTTATACTCAACACACCTAAATTGAGTTATGGAGGCAGCTGGTGGAAGGTCATCTTATTGGCTAGGTGTGTAGCTCATGACAGAGACTGTGATCTCATCTAAATTAGAAATCAATATTGTAGACCTCTGAGTTCACTATCAAACTGGCCCTTAAATCTGGAAGATACCTAGGACCCTGTTGTGTCTTAACTTTGGGTAAATTTGAGTGTCATCTCATGCCTTGACATTAAGTGTCATCTAGTGTGATGGCAAAATCTAAAATTAAAAACAGATTT
Source organism: Glaucomys volans (assembly GCA_020662805.1). Lineage (NCBI taxonomy): Eukaryota > Metazoa > Chordata > Mammalia > Rodentia > Sciuridae > Glaucomys > Glaucomys volans. Next base: position 51,353 of record JAJEJO010004266.1, on the reverse strand, counting down.
GTTAGAGTAAATAAACCCCCCTGTTTCAGAGAGATGACATGACTTAAGGCTTACAAATTATTTCTACTTGACTCTTCTTAGAGAAATGGAGTGAGTTTCTGAACCTCCATCATCCCCACCTACACACTTTACATCAACTTGAGAAAGATGTTTATTATTAAAGTCTGTGAAATCATACCTAAATCCATGCACTAATTAAAACCACAGCCTTTTAGCTGTGGTAGATCTCTGTGTACTCTGGACTTGGATTGTTGAGAAAGAGTACTTCTCCATGGGGTGAGTACTTGAGAAGCCACCTTCCTGCATCAAAGCAGAGGTAGTTCTCCTGCAGATGTCAGTGACATCTGCTGCCAGCCAGTGGAGTCAGGGGGCTAAAGTCACCTGAATGAAAATGAAAGGAAGCAAAGTGAGTAAAGTTATTTGTAATTTGTCTTCCTGCAGGAATCTCCAAGTTTTAATTTTGATCCTGATTTGATCTGGCAGGTATGTTCCAAGTTTGCACTTAGAACACTGTGTGTTTCTTGGAAAAAATTAATTTCTTATAGATGTTGTAATTCTCCACCTTTTCTTGATATTCTCCCTAAAGATTCTATACTAAGTTCTCCTTTTCTGCTCTTATGGACAACTGTCAGTAAGAATGGCAGTTGAAAGGGTTTTGTCATTTTTCTTAAATGCTAATTCTTCTCAACAATATGTTTGAGAATTTGCTATAAATTTGACATCATGAGCATGATGTCCAAAAGTTTCACTTTTGGGGGTTCATTTGTAAAGTTTTACCCATTTTTTTTAAAGATTTGTCCTTTCTTTACATATATAGGTTTTTAGTTGTAGATGGACACAATACCTTTATTTTATTTATTCATTTTTATGTGGTGCTAAGGATCGAATCCAGTGCCTCACATGTGCTAGGCAAACGCTCCACCAGCTGAGTCACAATCCCAGCCCCAGATTTACCCATTTTTTTTTAAAAAAGAACATGAATTACAGTAATGATAGTATTTGTCAGATAATCTCAAAACTTCTTTGTTAGAAATTCTAAGTGACTGAAAATCTAATTCAAAGTGTCCAAAGCAAAAAGGAAATTTATTTGTTCTCACTTAACTGGAAAAAGACAGGGTATTGCTTCAGGCATAGCCTGATCCAGGCTCAAAAGGTAACAGTAGCTGCTATTTGCTCTTATCACATTTTTTTGTCTTAGCTTTCTTCATGTGAGCTCTACTGTCAGACAGCCTTTTCATGCCTGTCTTTTGAAGATGGCTGCAGAAACTCCAAAAATCACAGAAGGAAGAGTAGGGAGAATGTTATATTTTTTAAAAATGTGCATAAATCCAACCAGTTCTAGAATAAGGATTCTTGTTGAGTTGAAGCATAAATCTTCACTCCCAACTTAACAGGCCGTATTGAAAAGAGAATGCATGGAGTTCCTTAGTTCTCATTTAATACATTAAAAGATGCTCATTCATCAAGAAAAAAACTTTATGCTAGCATAATAGAAATTATCAAATTTTCAGCAGAATTTATCAAATGGAACATATATGAGTGGCATGAAGATTTTAGTAAAAGTTGCAGAATATATATTTGATCTGGTGAACATGTCAACTAAAGTGGATTGAGAAGCCAGGGCCTCTGACAATCCAGGTCTCATGGAAGACCTGGGGTGATATTGTTCCCCTGTTCCCTTCCAGGGGAACAAATGGAATTCAGTAACCAAAATCGCTAGAGGGACACTAATACAAGGACAGCTGGGAAGTGCTAAGTCAGAAGTTGCTATGTTCAATTAAGAAAAAATGAGAAGGATAGGAGGTAAGGAGTGATCATGGTGGGAGTCACTGGGGAGACTGTTTTGCAATTCATTAATATCTACCTCTCTTTAGGGTGTTTTCCTGTAATGTGTTTTCTTTTACAGAAAAAGTTTTAAAAGCATTGGGTACCAAGCAAACGTTTAATATGAAAACATCCAACATTAAATAGAGGACCAGTATACATACATACATAAAAAAAAATAAAAAAAAGAAAGAGCCAGGGTCTAAGTCACTCAGAAACAGTTTTTCTGTTGGTAATTGAAGTAAGGATTGTGGGTATTAGTTTTCCAGTAGTTCAGGCATTGGCATTCCCTGAATAACATTTGTCCCCACCAGCATTTTTTTTGGTTGTTGTTCTGGAACTGAGTAATAAGCAAATAAGCCATACAAGATTGACCTTGACTAAGTAGCTGAAGTGTAACTCTGCCATTTGTGAAAGAATGTGACTTTGCATTCAGGTGGGGAGGTTGACTTTTGTTATGAAAACTAAAGACTGAAACTTGTCTTTGTGCCCAAACAGATGACAGCTCTTTTGTTTGGGGCTGACCTGCATTGGGTTAAGTTTTCCCTAAGAGGTCTATTGCTTTTTGGTCAAATTCAACCACTCAGTTCTATGAGGGATAGAACCGGAACACTATGAAGCCTAGAGTTATTACTTGACAACTTTCCTAAGGTCACATAGCTAGGAAGGGAGAATCCAAACCTAGGCTGTGGAACACAACCCAATAACTTTCATGAACTTATTGGGGTCCTAGGATTTAGTAAGGAACACTAAGAAGTGGCTGCCATGTTTCTTTGTGCTCTGGGCCCTACTTAGGTTTATTTCACTCATCTAAGGGTTTGTTTTGGGTCACAATTAAAATTATTTCTTCTTCCATGATGATGTATTCAGAGGAAATTTGTGCCAAATCCAATTTTTCTAGTGAAACCAATCATGATAGCTTTTAGACCTTAAGAATATGGCCCTTGCCTGGCGTGATGGCATAAGCCTGTAATCCCAGTGGCTCAAGAGGTTCAGGCAGGAGGATTGCAAATTCAAAGTCAACCTTAGCAAGTTAGTGAGGCCCTATTTTAAATAAAATATTTAAAAGGGGGCTGGGGATGTGGCTCAGTGGCTAAATGACCCTGGTTTCAAATTCCTGGTCCAAAAAAAAAAAAAAAAGATGCCCTTCTAGAGATGTGGTTTAGTAGTAGAGGACTTGCCTAGTATGTGAGGTTCTGGGTTCAATCCCCAGCACTGCACACACATAAACACACATAAAAGAATATGGTCCTGTCCCTTTTGTGGATATTAAACGATAGCAATAAGACAATGTCTGTAATAGCAAAAATGTCACCTGAACCACCCTGACATCCCAGTGGCACTAACACACATTGGGGCAAGGTACTTGCAGTAAACTAGTGAATATTCACAACCATCCCCATTCCACAGATGAGAAAGCTGTGGCTTAGCGAGGATAACCAACCTGCTCAGTGTCCTACTGCTAGTCAGTTGGCAGCTGAAATTTGAGCACAAGTTTCTTCCCAAAACTCTTGTATTTACTACACCTTCTGTCTGATTTTACTAAACATGGCCTATAGATTCAACTGGTTGTTCTTTCAACATTTACTTTGGAAATTGTGCAGAGTTTTGCATCATAGAAAAGGTAGAGGGCTGGAGATGCCCATTTGATGTGTTTGGATGGGTACAGAACTATACTTTGTGCTATAAAGCAATATTGATTCATTTTACATGAATGTGTTATCAAGCCTCCAAATAAATTTCCAAATATGTATCATATGGTCAGCATATGTCTTGTTTCCCTCTCTGCACTTTAATTCTTGCTCTGGCATCTTTTATTTTTTTTAACAGTATGAAGTGATATCTTGTTCAAACTTGTAAAACTTGTGTTTTTGATGTGCACTATCTATTTATGGTACCAGCATTATCCTTTAGCTTTGAGAATTGTCTTCATCTTCTCATGTTTAAACTTAAAAGTTTAATGGGACAAATTTTTAAAAACTATTTGACTTAAATAAGGGGGAAAATGTGGGTTTTTAGTGATGGCCAAAAAAAGTAAAATGTCAAGTTAAATGTTAGCTCTAGATGATATATAGTTGTCCTTTAGAAACAAGTGAGAATAAAAGGTGACATGTCTTTCCCTATTTGGTTATAATCTTCTTATGATGTGAATAATGCCTGCTCTTAGTTGGGTTAATTTGTGTGAATATAACTCCTGAGGTTGAATCACAAACACCAGTTTTTACTGAGCAGCTATTTTGTGTCTAGAACCATGGTGGGCCTTTCAGAAAAACCAAACTTTCAGACTTTAAGGTGCTAATTGGAAGAAGTGTGTAAGCCAGGTTATAAAAGTGACCTAAGAAGGGCAAGATGAATTATGGGGACTCAAGGATATCAAGTAGAAGAGAGCTAGGAATGCTTCTCAGAGAAGTTAGCATTTGAGAAGGGTCTTGAAAAATTGTCTTGATTTTGGTAAAGAGAAGTATGGTTTATAAACAGTGGGAACCATTGTATTAAAGACAAGGAACTAGAAAGTTTAGACGAGTCTGGGGAAGAGCACATCATTCAGTTTGGCTTGAGAGAAGGAAGAAACCATGAGAATTTAGAAGGAAAGAGACAGTAAAGATTGAATTTGAAATGAATGAACTTGAAAGCAAACATACACTGGATAGGAATACCGAGACGAAATGTGATCTCTAAAGATTTTAACAACAATGACAATTCCTAACCAGAATCTTTGAGAAAACAAAAAACAGTGCAAATAACCAACCTCAGGAATGAAAGGAAGGCATAACTACACATATTAACACTAAGAACAGATTTTATTAGCAACCTTATGTTAATGGAATTGAAATTTTAGGTGAATGTTAAATTCTTGAGAGAATACAATTTATCAAAACTGCACAAGAAGAAATAGAATGTCCATGTAGCCTTATATACTACAGAAAATGATGGTATAATTAGAAATTTGGGCATCAAAAGAAACAAAAACCCTCCAAATCCAGACAAAAAGACTGCATGTCCTGATGGCTTCTTTAGTGAATTGTACCAAATGTTTGAGGAAGAAATTAAATCACTCATAAAGAGACTTCTGGAATAAAAAGAGAGGGAACACTTCCCATCTGCTTTTTAAAATTTTTTGATTATTTTTGTTTTTATAGACCACATTTTGATTCATTGTACAGAAATAGGGTACATCTTTTCATTTCTATGGATGGGATTGGAGAATATCAAGCTAAGTGAAATAAGCCAAGTCCATCTGCTTTTTGAGACCAGAATAAAGTTGATCTTAAGTCCCACATAATGACATCATAATATAGGATAGTACAAGTAATAACCTGAATAAACCTGGATACAAAATATCTTAACTGAAACCAGTGACAAATGATAGCCAAATTGTGCTTATTTTAGCACTGCAAAGTTAGGCAAGTATTTGGATATCAGTCAATATTATTTACCACATTACTGGGATAAAGAAAAAAATCAGTATAATTTAAGTAGATGCAGACAAAGCATTTGATAAACACAACATCTATCCCCTGCCCCATCCCCCCCAAAAAAACTTCTAAGAAATTTGGATTAGAAATGGAGGATTTTCTTAATCTAATAAGGGATTTTCTTAATCTAATAAGCTACAAGAAAGCTATAGAAAATAGCATATTTAATGTTTAAATGCTGAGAGATTTCCCCATGATATAAAAAACAAGACATGAATGCCTGTTGCCATTACCTCTGTTCAGCAATGCCTGGACATTGTAGGTATAAAAATTATAAAGGAAGCAATAAAACCTTTTTTTATCATAGGCATCATAATTATATGTGAAGAATATCTCAAAAATGAATTTGGCCAAATAATGGTCAGTGTTTAAAAATGAGTCTTATTTCTACATATTAGTAAAAATCATAAAATGAAACTTAGAAAAAATATTACTTATAGTATTAACAAACCCAACATATCTAGGGGCAAGTTGAATAGCAGTTATTATGAGATCTAATTTAAATGGAAAGGTGTAAACATAACTAAGCATACAATGACCAAAAACTTGAAACAAATAAAAATAGCCATCAATCATCATCTAGAGCAACAAGAAGGACCAAGCTGTTTCTGTGATAACATGATTAAATACCATTTCCAAAATAATCTTGAAAGAAGCTAAATACAAAAAACATATACAATAGGATTCTGTTTGTATGTGTTCCTGAAACAATCAAAACTGATCAGTAGTGTTTGATATCTAGATAGTGGTTAATTTGGAGGAAGAGGGAGGATGTGGCACTTGGGAGGACCAGGAAAGAGAACAGATTATGTTCTGTTTCATGATTGGGTTGGCATGTACCCAGTTGTGTTCACATTGTCATAATTCATCATGCCAAAACATATGATTTGGATACCTTCTTATGTATAATAACTTTAATTGAAATATTCACTCGAAAATAAAGGTACTACTCAACAAAAAAACAAGTAATACAATAAAAATTGGGCAAAGGATTTGAATAGAAATTTCTCCAAGGAAAATATACAAATGGGCAATAAGAACATAAAAGGATGCTCAGCTTCCTTTATCATTGGAATAATGCAAATCAAAATCATAATTAGATATGATTTCCCCCCAGTTTGATAATTAAACAACAACAGACAAGAATGAATGTTGGGGAACATATGGGAAAGTTTGTAATCTTCAAATGTTAATGTGGAAATGTAAAATGGCACAGAAAACTTGGAAAACTGGCAGTTCTTCAAGATGTTAAACCGAGAGAGAGCATAGGACCCAGAAATCCCACTCCTAGGTACATACTCAAAAGAATACAAATCATATGTCCACATAAAAACCTGTACAGAAATGCTCACATCACTATTATTTATAATAGCTAAAAAGCTAAAACAACCCAAATGTCTAACATCTGATATATGAAGAACTAAACTATGATAAATCCACACAGTGGAATATTGTTTTGCAATAAAAAGTAATAAAATACTTTCATTATGTATACTATAACATGGGTGAACCCTGAAAACCTTGAAAGAAGCCAGTCATAGAAGACCACATATTATCTACTTATATGAAATATCCAAAATGGGCACATTAGAGACAGAAAGTTGATTAGTGATATCCAGGAGGTGGGGACATGGAGAAGAGGAGTTCATACTGAGGGACACAGGACTTTTAGGTGATGAAAATATTCTGGATTTAGATTGTGTTGATGGTTACACTAACCACTGAATTACCCACTTTGAAAAGGTGAATTTTATGGTGTGTTATATCCCAATAAACTTAATTAAAATAAAAAATATTACATAGGAAATGACCAATAATTTTGATTACTTTAAAAACAGAACTGTACAATAAGCAACTAGGACATATGTTCCTCAGATTTATAATTGAGATATAATTCTTAGTATAAAAGGTAATATTTATCAGTGTAGAATAAAAACTTGGAGGAAAATGTATCAAAATGTTGGCATTCAATCTGGGTGGAAAGTTAAGGATTTTTTCCCTTTTATTTCTTCCTCTTGATTTTCATGGTTTTAGTAATGTGTATAACTATGTAGGAATGATCAGGAGTTATTATTTAAGAAAATAACAAAGTTATTAAAAGAAAAACCATCATAAAAAGCTTAAAAGTGCACAATTTTCTTTGTTAATTCTCATTTTCTTTTGCTGAACTGAGAAGGCTCCATAGGGGAACCATAGGGGAGCTTAGATTATTCATGGAAATTGTTTTTCCATTTGTAAAATGGGGTCCATGATACCCATCTGTGAGGGTCATGGTGGAGATTAAAAAGGACCAAGATATGGGAGAATCCTGGCACATAATAGATACTCAAGGAATCCCTTGCTTCTCTTTTAGTCTTGAAATTGAATTTTACCTATAAAAAAAGAGATGGTACATTTGAGCTAGTACCATCAGAGAAGGAACTAAATAAACTTATTTCATGCAGACAGTCAGCTCTGAATACACATAGTTCCATGTTAAAAAGACTTTAAAAGTGTCTTTGAAAGGAGCAAATAGTGGAGTGGGTGGGAGAACCAGTCCCAGGAGGTCTATGGCATAATAAATGACCTAGGGACTTATCTGTCTTCCTTTTGGGCATTTTGCAAGTCACTTGTCCCCTCTAGCTCCCATTATTCTCATTTGGCAAAGGAAGGGATTGGATTAAGTGTCTTGCTTTAAAAATTCTACAGTTTGGAGGCTCTGTGACCAGGGGTTTGGATTCTCAGTGGGCCCTCTTGGGGAGTCTAAATTGATATGACATTCTTGCAGCCTGTAAATCTGAGCTTTGTTTGGTTGGTCCAGGCCAGCAGCGCCCCCTGCCCTTTCCCTTGCTGGTGCTCAGATCCCAGCATGTTGTTTATTTAGGAACTGCAATTTCCTTACTGGTGTGTGCCCCCCACAAGCAGGGTTGAGAAGTCAACCACAGGCCTCATGTGAACTTCCCCTTTCAAGTTGCAGTAATGACTGTACCAACCATCACAAGCCTCATCCCTAAGACATGGTCCAGTTTCTACATCCATCAGGCCACAATGGTGACTTGGGGTGGCCTGAATTCTATCAACGCCTGTTGCTTTTTCCTTGAGATAAACTGGTTGAACATAGTAGGATTTGTGGTATGGTTTGGAGATCCTAAGAAAGAGGCCCCAAACCTAACAAGGAGGTTGGTTCAAAGGAATAGGAAGAGCAAGTTCAGGTTGCTAGAAGTCCAGAGAGCTTCTTTACCCAATCTTTTCAAGAGCTTTGGAAGAGAAATAGAGGAGTCAGATATACATAGAAATGTATTAGCTGTGTGGTAAACTAGTTTTTCACTGAATTGCTGTTATTCTCAGAGGATGGGCAGCTGGAATTCAAACCCTCTTTGTATTCAGACATATGTGAAAGATGACATCCAATCCATCCTTAGGGAGGGTGGTGCTACACACATGGAGGGACTACACACTCATCTGGAAGCAGTTTCTGAAATGTTTTTCCTCCTTTTTCTCTCTCCCCAACCTCTTCACTATTTTCTCTTGACCTTACTCTGTGGGAGGAAGAACCAGAATAGCTCAGTCTAGGTGGCACACCTTCTCTGAAATCAGTATTTCCTAAATTTGGCCTGGGGACAGTGAGGTCCAATATGTATCCTAGTCTGTCCTGTTCCAGGGAAGGCTATTGAGGAAACTATTCCAGTTTACTAAAGAGGAATCCTTAGACAGGTTATTTACCATCTGTATGTCTTCTGATCTGTTACATGGGTAAAATAAGTCCTTAATTCATAGAGTTTTGGGGAAGATTAAATGAGATTTTGCTAGTGCAGTGTTTCTTTAAGTAATCAATATACATCAGCTATTATTGGTTCTGTTTTTAATTTTTTTTAGTTACAGATGGACACAGTACTTTAATTTAATTTATTTATTTCTTATGTGGTGCTGAGGACTAAACCCAGTGCCTCACACATGCTGGGCAAGTGCTCTACCACTGAGCACAACCCCAGCCCTGTTGTTCTTTTTAATACGTATTTAATACCAGAATGGAGAAATAACTTTTTGTTCAGTCCAGTGCCATTTCTTTCTGTATATTCAGATAATGCAAATTTATTGATTTTTTAAAAAATATTTTTCTAAATGAGAAATAAAGGGGGAAAAAAGACATTAAAAAAATCATTTGAGATAAACGATGGCAGACTAGAGGGATGCTACGTTCCTTGTTGCTCCATAACTTGGGTTTTAAGAGCAAAATCTGTTTCTCTGTGAGGCAGTCTTTGCCGCTCATTGATCCCCTGCTGTTTCTCCCATTTGTCCACCACTATCACCCATAGTCTAGCAGCATATTGACTACTTTTTGAGTGCAGATCGCTCATTGACTGCTGCCTATCATCTGCCATTTGTCCGTTTGCCTGCCTCTTGCCTGTCCATCACTTTCACCTACCCATCACCCACCACCTGAGGTCTACCTGCTGATCGTCTGCCGGTAGCCTGCAGACTGCCCACAGATCACCAGCAGATCACCAGCTGCCTGCTGTTGCCTGGAAGTTGACTCTCACAGTACTCGCAGGTTTGATTACACATGTCTGCTGCCATTTTGGGACAACAGCCAGAACCTGCAGGAATGCCAGCCTGACCGACCACACCCCATACAGACTCGGAACTGATACCCCACACTGCAGCTTCCCATTTTCCAATACATTTGGAAGCCAGTGCAGCCATCTTGGATAATCCTGAAAGTGGAAGCTGCCATCTTTAGGTGGGGCCAAACCTCTTCTGAGACATCTGCTGGAGACTGGAAGAGCATTGACAGAAGAAGTTTTGGAAACTTGAAGGGTCATTATAAGCCTATAGGGGGGAAACTGCAATACCCCAGATCTGTACTGCTAGAGGGTAAGTTACATGAACAATATGAAAAAACAAGGGAAGAAAGTGTTCCAAACAAACCAAGATTCTATATTAATAGAATCCAATGGCAGCATGGTAGAAGAAATATGAGAAAAGGAGTTCAGAATATACATAATTAAAATGGTTCATGAAGCAAAGGATGAGATAAGAGTGCAAATGCAGGCAGTAAATTGATCACTCCAATAAACAGTTGAAAGAGCAACTGCAGGAAGCAAAAGATCATTTTAACAAAGAGATACAGATTCTGAAAACAAACAAACAAAAAAACCCCACAAATCTTTGAAATGAAGGAAACAATAAACTAAATTAAAAACTCAATGGAAATCATCACCAACATACTGGATCACTTGGAAGACAGAACCTCAAACAATGAAGAAAAAATATTTAATCTTGAAAATAAAGTTGACCAAAGAAGATGGTAAGAAATCATAAACAGATTCTCCAAGAACTATGGGATATCATGAAAAGACCAAATTTAAGAATTATCAGGATTGAGGAAGGCACAGAGATACAAACCAAAGGAATGAACAACCTATTCAAAGAAATAATATCAGGAAATTTCCCAAACCTGAAGAAAGAAATGGAAAATCAATTACAAGAGGCTTACAGAACACCAAATGCACAAAATTACAACAGATCCACGCCAAAGCACATAATAATGAGAATGCCTAACATCCCAAATAAAGATAGAATATTAAAGGCTGTGAGAGAAAAGCATCCGATTACATGTAGGGGGAAGCCAATACAGATATAAGCAGATTTCTCAGCCCACACCCTGAAAGCAAGAAGGACCTGGAACAACATATTTCAAGGTCTGAAAGAATATGGTTGCCAACTAAGAATCTTATACTCAGCAAAACTAAATCTTCAGACTTGAAGACAAAATAAAATCCTTCCATGATAAACAAAAGTTAAAAGAATCTACAAATAGAAAACCTGTGCTATAGAATATTCTCAGCAAAATATTCCAGAAGAGAAAATGAAAAACAACAATGTAGGACAGCAAAGGGACGAACTACCCTAAAGGAAAAGCCAATCAAGGGAGAAACCAAGTCAAGTTAAAAACCAAAAATATGTTGAAATGATTGGGAATACAGATCATATCCCAATAATATCCCTGATATTAATGGCTTAAACTCATCAATCAAAAGACATAGACTGGCAGATTGGATTAAAAAGAAAGACCCAACAATATGCTGCCTTCAAGAGACTCATCTCATAGAAAAGGACATCCATAGACTAAAGGTGAAAGGATGGGAAAAAACATGCCACACACACGGACTTAGTAAAAAAGTAGGATTTCCATCCTTATATCAGATAAAGTAGACTTCAAGACAAAGTTAGTCAGAAGGGATAAAGAAAGACATTTCATACTATTTAAGGGAAGCATAAGTCAGCAAGACATAACGATCATAAATATTTATGCCCCAAACAATGGTGCATCCATGTACATCAAAAAAATCCTTCTCAATTCCAGGAATCAAATAGACCACAGCACAATAATTCTGGGTGACTTTAACACATTGCTCTCACAAGTGGAAAGATCTTCCAAACAAAAACTAAACCAAGAAACCATAGAACTCAATAACACAATCAATAACTTAGACTTAACAGATATGTATAGAATATTCCATCCATCAGTGAGTGAATACACTTTCTTCTCAGCAGCACATGGATCCTTCTCTAAAATAGACCATGTGTTATGCCACAAAGCAGCCCTTAGTAAATACAAAAAAATAGAGATACTACCTTGTACTCTATCAGATCATAATGGAGTGAAATTAAAAATCAAAGATAAAACAAAAAGCAGAAACTACTCTAACACCTGGAGGCTAAATAATGTGCTATTGAATGAAGCATGGATAACAGAAAACATCAGGGAGGAGATAAAAAAATTCTTAGAGGTAAATGACAATGATGATACAACATATCAAAATCTCTGAGACACTATGAAAGCAGTACTAAGAGGAAAATTCATTGCATGGAGCACATTCAAGAACAGAATAAAAAGTCAATAACTATATGACCTAACATTACATCTCAATGCTCTAGAAACAAAAAAAAAAAACAGAACAAGTAGTAGAAGACAGGAAATAATTAAAATCAGAGCTGAAATTAATGAAATTGGAACAAAAGAAACAATTAAAAAAATTGACAAAACTAAAAGTTGGTTCTTCGAAAAAGTAAACAAAATAGATAAACCCTTAGCCACACTAACAGAAGGAAACAGAAAACCCAAATTACTAAGATTTGTGATGAAAAAGGAAATATCACAACAGACAGCACTGAAACACAAAACATAATTAGAAGCTACTTTGAAAATCTATACTCCAATAAAATAGAAAAGCTCAAAGATATTGACAAATTTCTAGAGACATATGATCCTCCCAAACTGAACCAGGAGGACATACACAAGTTAAATAGATCAATTTCAACCAATGAAATAGAAGAAACCATCAAAAGCATACTAACCAAGCAATGTCTGGGACCAGATGGATTCTCAGCTGAGTTCTACAAGACCTTCAAAGAAGAACTTAAAGCAATACTCCTCAAAGTATTCCATGAAATAGAAAAGGAGGGAACCCTTCCAAATTCATTCTGTGAAGCTAGTATCACTCTGATACCAAAGTCAGACAAAGACACATCAAGGAAAGAAAACTTTAGACCAATATCTCTGGTGAACATAAATGTAAAAATCCTTAACAAAATTCTGGCAAATTGCATACAAAAACATATGAAGAGCATTGTGCCCCACAATCAAGTGGGGTTCATTCCAGGGATGCAAGGTTGGTTCAACTCTGGATTAAGAATCATGTGATTATTTCAATAGATGTAGAAAAAACATTTGATAAAATACAGCACCCCTTCATGCTCAAAATGCTAGGAAACATACAGATAGTAGGAACATACCTCAACATTGTAAAGGCTATTTATGCTAAACCCACTGCCAACACTATTCTCAATGGAGAAAAACTGAAAGCGTTCCCCCTAAAAACTGGAACAAGGCAGGGATGCCCTCTTTCACTACTTCTATTTAACATCATGCTTGAAATACTAGCCAGAGCAATTAGACAGACCAAAGAAATTAAAGGATACAAATAGGAAAAAACTCCATCTATTACTATTTGCTGATGATATGATTCTATATTTAGAGGATTCAAAAACTCCTCTAGAAAACTTCTAGGCCTAATAAATGAATTCAGCAAAATAGCAGGATATAAAATCAACACACATAAATCTAATGCATTTTTACTTATAAACAAGTGATCCTCTGAAAGAGAAATTAGGAAAACAACTCTGTTCACAGTCGCCTTAAAAAAAATAAAGTGAAATACTTGGGAATCAATTAACAAAAGAGGTAAAAGACCTCTACAATGAAAACTACACAATATTAAAGAAAGAAATTGAAGAAGGCCTTTGAAGATGAAAAGATCTCCCATATTCTTGGATAGACATAATTAATATTATCAAAATAACCATATTTACAAAGGTGCTATACAGATTTAACCCAATTCCTATTAAAATCACAATGACATTCCTCATAGAAATAGAGAAACCAATCATGAACTTCATCTGGAAGAATAAAAGACCAGAATACCCAAAGCAATCCTGGACAGGAAGAGTGATGCAGGAGGTATCACAATACCAGATCTTAAGCTGTACTATAGAGCAATAGTAACAAAAACAGCATGGTATTGGCACCAAAATAGGTAGAATAATGGTACAGAATAGAAGACACAGAGACAAACCCCTGTAAGTACAGTTGTCTCATACTAGACAAGGGTGCCAAAAACACACAATGGAGAAAAGATAGCCTCTTCAAAAAATGGTGCTGGCAAAACTGGATATTCATGTGCAGTAAAATGAAATTAAACCTCTATCTCTAACCCTGTACAAAACTCAATTCAAAATGGCTCAAGGATCTAGGAATTTGACCTGAAACCCTTCATTGAATAGAAGAAAAAGTAGGCCCAAATCTTCATCATGTTGGCTTAGGACCAGACTTCCTTAACAAGACCCCCAGAGTGCAAGGCATAAAAGCAAGAATCAATAAATGGGATGGATTCAAACTAAAAAGCTTTTTCTCAGCAAAGGAAACAATCAATATTGTGAAAAGAGAGCCTACAGAATGGGAGAAAATCTTCTCCACACACACTTCAGACAGAGCACTAATATCTAGAATTTATAAAGAACTTAAAAACCTGGATGATGTTGGAGACTGTTATGCTAAGTGAGATCAGCCAATCCCAAAAATCCAAAGGCCGAATGGTCTCTCTGATAAATGAATGATGATGCATAATGTGGGGG
>JAJEJO010004266.1:0-31876 GCA_020662805.1 Glaucomys volans | reverse complement strand
TATATAGGTGATCGACAAATATCTGAAAAAGTGCTCATGAGAAAAGTGCTAATGAGAAAAATGTAAATTAAAACCACCCTAAGATTTCATCTAACTCTGATTAGAATGGCTATTATCAAGAGCACAAGGAATATTAAGTGATGGCGTGGATGTGGGGGAAAAGGCACACTCATACATTGCTGATGGAGTTACAAATTGGTGCAGCCACTCTAGAAAGCAGTATGGAGATTCCTCAAAAAATTTAGAATGGACCCACCATTTGACCCAGTTATCCCACTCCTTGTGTATACCCAAAGGACTTAAAATCAGCATACTACAGTGATGCAAACATCTCAATGTTCATAGCTGCTCAATTCACAATAGCTAGATTATAGAACCAACCTAGATGCCCTTCAATTGATGAATGTATAAAGAAACTGTTTTATATGTATATATTTACACAATAAATATTACTCAGCCATAAAGAAGAATAAAATTATGGCATTTGCTGGAAAATGGATGGAGTTAGAGGATATCATGCTAAGTGAAATAAGCCAATCCCAAAAACCAAAGGTCGGATGTTTTCTCTGATAAGTGGATGATGATACATAATGGGGGTGCATGCATGTGGGTGAAGATAAGAATGGAGGATCTTTGAATGGTGTAGAGGAAAATGGGGTGGGAGGGGTTGGGGGAAGGAAAGATGGTAGACTGAGGCAGACATTATTACCCTATGTACATGTATGATTACATGAATGATATGAATCTACATTGTTTACAGCCATAGAAATGAAAAGTTGTACCCCATTTGTGTGCAGTGAATCAAAACACAGTCTGTAAAAATAAAAAGAAAAAAATCATTTTTGTGATGTGATTTTTTTTTCCAATTTGAGGAACTTGCAAATAACTTACAGATTTTTGTGTCCTCCCTCTCCTTAAAGAAGTGATTATCTAGGGAATGAGTAAAACCTACTGATGACAAACTATTTACTCACTGCATAGATGATGATTTTGATTCATTTAGTCCTCAGATTGATACTATGGAGCCTTAGTGTGTGTCACAGATCAATTGAAAATATTTTTAATTAGCCAATGCTCCCTTCTATGTGTTGGGAATGTAGAAAGTTCTTGATATTAGAGCAGCTTCTATGCAATGCAAATACCCTGCTGAGAGGCACAGGTACAGAGAGCTATATTGGTTATTAAAATATTGAAATACTTTCACAGATACCTCAAACTCTCAGAGTGTCCCCAATTCCAGCCCTTACCCTGGGATCCCCAAATTCAGCAATTAAAGAGTTTATCTCTGGCACTGCAAGAACTTCCCAAACCAGTTCCAGTGTACCAAATGGTATCTGTTTGGTTGTTTCTTTTCCTGTTCCATAGTGGTTGTTGAATGACTTAGCAGTCAACCTTGACCCCATGGGATTTAATACACTGGGGTTTCATTTCCAGTTTTGATAACACAGCTTCACTGAAACTGCCCTTATATCACCAATGACATTCTAAACCTTTGATTTCCTTTCCTTCTCAAAACTATTCAATCTCTTTCTTTTTGAGACTTTCCACAATTGCCATTACTTTTTGCCCCTGTTTTATCTTGATAATTCTTCAACTGATTTTTCTATTCTTGATTCTCGGCCATGTCTGAGAATTCTTCCACCCCTCTGTAGTCTCAACTTCCATTTCAGCATCTGCTTTTATCATTAACTTCACAAAGACCATCTTATTGCCATCTTGTTTACCATATTAGAAATGACTCTTGGTGGTACCCAAGAACAAACTCCTGGCTTGATTCTAAAGACTGGTTATCATTCCTTTCATTTCCAGCTCCTCTGCAACTAAACATGATTTGTGCTTTTTTAACTCTTGAGACATATTCAATATTCATTCTCTTGTTCTTTCAAATATTATATGCTGCATACCATGCTAGTGCTTCTGTTTTTGTGTGCATCATTACTTGTGAGTAGAAATAATTTTATCTTCTTTATGATAATTTTATTCACATGCAAATCCCGTATTAGACTACTGTGCTTTCTGGACAGCTTTTGATTGTGATACGGTAGTCTTACTGATTTTTCATTTCTCTGCCTGTAGACTTACAGGATATTACATCAAACTCTATTTTGGTGTTATCTTTCATACTATTACTTATGCATTATGCTCTCCTCTTACAAGTAACAGAGACTTAACTCTTGTGTTTTGGCATTCTGGGGAGTAGATGGTTCAGACACAGCTATATTTAGGTATTCAAATGATGTTATAAAGGCTCAGTCATTTTCTCGATACATGATATCAAGGCCACAGCCAACTCTAAGCCTGAATTTTCCTTACTCTCAGAAATGGAGAGACAGACATACAGACAGATATACAGTCAGACCCCTTCTAGCCCTGTATTTATTAATCCTCCTAAAAGAACTCTGATTGACTTAGCTAGAGTTATGGATTCACCCCTACCCCAATCTCTATGCCCAGAAGATCCATGGTACTTGCCTCTTGGTAGGGCTACACAGTTGAAAAAATCATTAAAAATAAAGGGAGTTGGGAGGTGGGGGTAATGACCAAGTAGTAGTGGTTTGTAGAGTGTTTGCCTAGCATGCATGAGGCCCTGGGTTTGATCCTCAGTCTGAAACAGAACAAAACAAAAGCAAACTACAGGGAGTGGGGGTGATACAGTTCCCAAAAGAAAAAGAGGTTGAACAGACAAAAAGAAAAAAAAAAGAAGAAAAGTCGTAGATATGCTACAGCAAGAAATGTAACATGAGAGAAGGTAACAGTGGGTTCATTGAGTACCTACTATGTATTGTGTATTACCTGTTGTCACTCATTAAATTCTCATAACAACCTCAGGTTATAAGATTAGCAAGGTTAGGAACATGCTCACAAAGTTAAGCATGGTGGAGTAAAAATGGAAGAGACTCATCTACTTGTGTACCTAACAGAGCTGGGAAGTTGATATGAACTGCATTATAGTTGGTCTCTGATAATAATGGCAACCCTTTACTCTCTAGGCAGTGGTGCCATGAAAGGTACTTGGCATGCATCATACATCATTTGTAATTTTATTAATAGCCTGTGAGCAGTCTTATTTCAGGGAGGCTGAACATCCTGCCCCAAAATGGAAAGCATGAACTAAAATTTGCATCCAGGTTTATGATAGGGTAGATTTTTCACCTTTTTTGTGCAGTCTGTCTGAAATTTTGTTAGTTTTTTTTAGACTTAATTAATTATAAGACCGACTCATACATGCAAATCAAAATGTCAAAAGTCACACCAGACAAGGACAAGAACCATTAGGGACATATTTTCTTGCAAATCATCAGTAGTGTACACAGACCGAACAATAGGAAGGATACCTTCCCAGGACTTAGGCTTCATGAAGAACAGGTCAGAAGTAGGCAAATGAGACCATGACAAGAAACCAAGCACTCTAATTGCTTTTAATTTGACTTAGTCCAACCTGGTTCTGTGCTTGTGTATTTTGCTATAAAGTTAGACAATCATCTGTATAACTAGATAAAACAAAAAAGCAGCATATCCCCTATCAGCTTCATCTTTTTATAATTTGATAAGCCCCAAGTGGAGGTTTTTGTTTGTTTGTTTGTTCGTTTGTTTTTTTTTTATTTCTCAGTATGTGTTTTTCTTCCAAATATGTCTTAGGCCTATGCCACCTTCTTTCTGGAGTGCTTAACTGGGGTTCATATGACCATGGTTAGCCCATTCAGGAAATCCTTCCAAAGGCAGGGCATTATTCAGACAGCCTAAGGCCAAAGGCTGCTCGGTTAGTAGTTTGCAGCTAAAACTATGTGATTTTTAAAAATGTTAAGCCTTCAAGAACTTCTGTGGTATCCAGTAATAATAGTTTAGAATTTTATTCTGAATAAAGTGTAATTTAATTATGTAGGGACATTTCCTGAACATTAGATCACATCTTCTTTAAACCGAATTGGCACTAACTTGGTTGATCAATGTCTGTAGACCGATATGTGATCATGGTAAGTTCCTTGCTCTGTAAAAACTGCTTGTATTTTCTTTCTTGGCCTGATATTAAAATGAAACCAGTAATTCTTCGTATTAGAAAGGAAAGCACATTGTGACACTCAGAAATAACAATCATTTCTTCATTTCTTTTTGTGACTAAATGGTACTGCTTTTTTTTTTTTTTTGAATGAAACATTATTCTTTATTTTCCTGTCTCTGGGTTTTGTGTACAAACAGCACAGAAGGACACCAGCCCCCTGTAGATAGGGGCCCAAGGGTCACACCAGTCCTTTTGTCCTCACATTCACAGAGGTTTTTACTATAGAGCCTTCACAGGCACCTGGACATCCTTGGGAGCTTGAGCACCTTTGGGAGCAGGAGCTGGAGCAGGAGCTGATACTGAACCTGGAGTTGCAGCCTGGGTCTTGGTTTGGGTTTGGGCTTTGGCCTTTGGCCAGCAGAGCCTACGACCCCTGGCCATGTGGGCAGGAGCATACTTCCCAAACTTGGGGTGGGCAAGGAAGGCAAGGGGATCTAGTTTGTGGCTGGCACCCCTTGGCATCTCGGGCTTAGCCTCCTTGGGCTTTATCAAGCTGTGATAGCCTTGGCACCTGTACATATGGCCTTGGTATTGTTTGCCTGCATCTTTTTCAGGCCCTTCTTGTTTGTGCATCTTGCAAAACACATATTTCTCAGGAACTTGGGGTCTACCCCTTTAAGAGATTTCTATCTTTGTGATTGGGGTTTCTTGATATCTTCTGTGCTATTTTTGGAACTGATTGTGTATGATATGGTTCTTGGACTTGGCCACATCTGCATGGTAAGCCTCTGTTCCTGGAGCTGTTGAAACCGGAAGAGGAAATGTTGAAATGTTATTCTTACCAGCAATGAGTTCAAAACTTTTTCTGTCTTCAAAATTGTTTTCACTAATGGTAGTATCTGGCTCTCAGTTCTTTTGTGGCCTATCTGCAGCAATCACTTTTAGAGTCTTTCTCATCCATAGACAGAAACCATTGACTCACAATTCTCTGACCTCTTTTTTAATTCCAAGACCTCCATTTTACCTAGGGTATCACCAGACTATGCTTTTTCTCAAACTGAAATAGGTCTTGAAAGATGCTGCCTTACAAATCTCTAGTTTTGAGCTGGGTACAGTGGCACATGCCTATAATCCCAGTGGCTCAGGAGGCTGAGGCAGGAGGTTTGCAAATTCAAAGCCAGCCTCTTCAACTTAGTAAGGCTCAGTCTTAAAAAAAATTAAATTAAAAAGGCTGGAGATGTGGCTCTGTGATTAAGCACCCCAGGTTTGATCTCTGGTACAAAAATATATCTCTATTTTTATAAATTTTAGTCTCGATCTGTATTATTACAACTTTTCCTCCACTTTTCCTTGAATTCGATGGTGTTGAATTTTGAGCCACATGATCATAATGTTATGATTTTTTTCTGCAGTTCCAAGTAGCCCAGAAGCAGAAATAGAAGTACTATATAGATTTGTTGCAGTGGTAGAGATTGGCAGAAATAATGGAAGGTTAAGAAGGCCAAAAATTCTACAATGTTAACACACAACTAAAATAATTGAGCAGGAGTCACAGGGTAGTTCCAAGGCAAATGCAAACAGATTAGAATGTAATGTGAGAGAAGTGGGATATATCAACAGAAGGTACTGCTTTTTTATGTTCTACCCACTCACCATTTCAGTCTTCACAGTTCTTAGGAACTAAAATCTGTTTCTTGCTGTTTAAGGGGAATATAATGTTTTACGAACACAAAATGAGTAATAATGGCATCTTGACTGGAAAAGATGTTCCAGAATGTTTGCTCCCAGGGTTGATATACACTTGTGCCAAGTTGAATAGCTCTTTGCAAGTAGGTTTATATTTCTCTAAATATATACTTAGTGTAAGTTCCCTAGGTCCCTTTTGCTTCAGTCAATCTTGTACCTTCTAAATAACTGCTGTATTTAAAATACCTGAATCATCTGAGGACCCTGGAGAAATGCAGATTCAGATTGAGCAGTTTTGCATTGGCGGCCTGAGATTTTGCATGTCTAAAAAGCCTCCAGATCATATACATGCTGCTGATCTGAGACTACATTTTGATTAGTAAGGCTCTAGATACTCTCTTGTTAGAGAATGATGTTCATGAATCTTGTTGAGATTTAGTTGTTATCTCACACACTGGGCAAAGTAACTGTACCCAATGTAATAGTTGAATGAATGAATAAGAGGAACTCCCTGTTTTTACATTTACTACCAATTTGAGGCGTACATGTCCTAGAAAAATCCAGAGATCATTTTATAAAGAGAAAAAAGACAGAAATAAATGTACTTTGGTTTTCCCATTCAATTTGTATTTTCATTGCTACAATTCCTGCACTCAAGGACTAGTGCTAATATTCATGGTTGGTTTAAAAACTAGCAGGGTGGGCCTAAATGGCTGGTAGGGGTTTAGTTCTGGTGTCTTATTTATCAGTTGTCTTTAGACACCTATTTTGCATCTTTTGAATAATAGATGTAAAACTGTTTTGCATATGCATTTTTAAGTAGGAGTTGTGATCCCAACGTACGAATTTTTACAAGAATTTTACAAATGTGTAGAAGAAAGGGCTTGAAAGAGGTAGTCAGTCCAGATTTTTTTTCTAATTCATAGGAAAAGAAACAAAAATTTTATCTGTTTCCCCCTGAAATTTTTTTTTCACATTCTTAATAGTTTATAACTAAAATATAGAATTAAAAAAGAAGACAAGTTCACGAGTATCCTATCTCGAGAATACTGGGAAAATATCACCTGATATATTAGGTGATGAGTCACACCTCTTGGTTTGAGTCCATACCTCTTGTTTCACTGCTAAATTCAGAGCAGGCTCAAATCACTTTCGAGTGACAAATTAACAAAGTAATCTGGATATTTAGGCCCCACTTATTTTAAATTGGGATAATTGTGGCAAGTTTTTCCTTGAAGAATTCAAATCATTATTTTGATTCTTCAACTTCATAATGTAGCTTTGAAGATTAACATGGAGCTTTGGTTATTATAGAGTTTGGGGAAAATTACTCTATCTTACTTCCCTCTCTTTAAGAAAGGCCTGCTTCCAGAACTTGTTTATTTGTGAAACAATCAAGATATGTTTGGAAAATCACAACATAAATTGTTTTAAAATGTCAGTTATTAATAACATGTAAAGATGTTCAGATGAAGTAAACTCTGGTGATTAGGGAGTGACATGTTGCTCTACCTTCTGAAACTGTTCAGGATCATGTGTTTATACATGTACACACACAAACATAAATGTGGTCACTTCAGACTTGGATCTAAAATTCCAGATTTTATATGTAAAAAGCAGGTTCACACAGCTTCCAGTTAAACTTTTATAAAAATTATACTTACCTCTTGTAAACTCTTAATGATTATATTTGGATATTTGTCTTGTCTGTGCCCAATTTGTATTTCAATTGAGAAAGAGAGAGACTCTATTTCATATTGATTGGAGTTTTAATGGATATCTTTTTATATATTTTGGGGTAAAAATATCTTAAGGTTTTCATGGGAATAATTGAAAACATCAGTAGTGGGTAAGATTTGAGTGATGGGATTGTGGATAATACTTTTACAGCTTTTTAAGTTTGCTGTAATGAGCATGTCTCAATTTTATAGTCAGGAGAAATGTTGATTTTAAAATGACTGTCACTTATTTGGGAAGATGCTTATGAACTTTTAGAAGTTCTTTTCCCATAGCCTTCTAATTATTGTTCCGTTTTGATCTGTGAGGTTCTCTAGCTTAGAAGTCAAGTGAGTCACTATGTATGACTTGCTGTATTTGTCAGCTTGGGCTGCCTTAACAAAATACCATAGACTGGGTGGGAGAAACAATGGGAATTTGTTTTCTCACAGTTCTGAAGGCTGGTAGTCTGAGATCAGGAGGTCAGTGTGGTTGGATTCTGATGAGGGCACTCTTCCTGATTTGTAGTTGGCCATTTTCTTGCTAGTTATTATTTGGGGGGGTGGGGGAGGGGAAAAGAGAGAGAAAACACACTCATGTACTCTCTGGTGTCTCTTATAAATGCACTAATATCATCATGAAGATCCCATCATCATGACCTCATCTAACCCTAATTACCTCCCAAAGGCCCCATCTTTAAATATTTTCACCTTGGGGTTAGAGCTCCTAAGTATAAATTTGGGGCAGAACACAAACATTCAGTTCATAGTACTTCCCCTTATCACACTAGTGTACAAGATTTCCAGAAGTTGCATCTAAAATCAAAATACTGATAGACTATCCATAAAAAGACTATCCATATAGTCTATCCATAGACTATCCATAAAAACATAAATGGTAGTTATCTCCAGGTAGAAGGAAGAGATTTTCTCCATTTCTTATACATTTAAAGTAAGTTGCTTATATAACTGGAAAATTATAATATGTATTCTTTTCAAAGAAAAGTGAGACTGCAGAATGTAGTTTATCCTAATAATCTTAAAATTTTAGAATCCTATTATTTCATCTTCTTAGGAGTTTTTCTGAAAGTTAATGAAAATGTCTCACTTGGTTCTGGCACTTAATGGAGCACAGTAAGTGGTTGTCACTGTTCTCCCTTTTCTTTCTTTTAATATGATGACATGATAATTATAATAATTATTGTTATGCCACATGAGATATGCTGTTGAGCAAATAATACAGGAAAATAAAATAAACAATAGCTGCAAAGACAGAACAGACATATTTGTTAGATGGCTTTTTTTAAAAAAATGAATTAGTTATAAATAAAATAGCACATTATAGTGTTTACTTTTGAAATTCTTAGTTTTTTAGATTCTAAAAAAAAGGAATTGATGACTTCTTTTCATTAATGTTCAATGACAAATTTAACATAAGCTCCTTAAATCTTTGCAGTAAAACAACAGATAAATGGTGACAGTAAGAAAATTTAAAGTTAAACTTTTGATGTGCTTCATTCTTAAGACCAATTTGAGTCTAATTCCTGAGATTGGGGGAATTTTTATTGTTGTTTGCTTGCTTGGTTCTGCTGCAAGAGCTCTTTCTTTTCTGCTTTCAAATGCATTGTCTCTTATTATGTAATCTCTTGTGTATAGAGTCTATCTTTGGTTGTTTTTTTCCTCAATTAATTCCACATCTGAATGTAATATTTCTAGTTTTTGGGGGTCTGTAAATCAATAGGTTAGAAATGCCCTGCAAGGTAGTCATGTTTTTTGTCACGTAGGGACCTGACTGCTGGCCAAATAAATCATGATGTTGTGATATATTATTTCCAGTTGCTATAAATTTTCAATATTTAGTGTATCAGTCATACTACATCAAGATTCAGTTATTTAATTTTGCTTCTATCTGTATTTTAGATGGGAATCCTTTTCTCTATTAGTAGGTTTGCATTTTCTTAGTCAAATTCCATGCACCGCACGCCTTATAAAACCAGCCACAGAATATACACTTGAACCAATGCTTTTTTATGTTTACAAGGGCACTTAAAAATATCCCTTGCTTGACTATATTCCAAATTATGATTTTTTCCACTTAAATAATGTTTTTCTTTAACAGTTTAGATCACTGTTGTCGCCATTGTTTTGGTAATTTGGTTCCCAGATATTAGTGAAACAAATTGAAATAACTCTCTGTTTGTGTTGACATGTTACTTGATTGGGAATCTAGTCATCCTGCAGGTGATTCTTGGAAGTGACAGAAAATACATTGTTTAGAATTCAGGGTTATACCTACATAATTAATGTATCACTACCAAATTGCTTTTTAAAACTCTGTTTCTGACAATACTGAAAAGACAATCAATCTTTCTTTCTCTCTCTCTCTCTCTCTCTCTCTCTCTCTCTCTCTCTCTCTCTTTCTTTCTTTCTTTATTTCAACAGGACACAAAAATCGCTTCACTGGAGCGAAACATAAGGGATCTTGAGGATGAGATCCAGATGTTAAAAGCCAATGGTGTGCTGAACACTGAGGACCGTGAAGAAGAGATCAAACAAATAGAGGTTTACAAAAGTCACTCCAAGTTTATGAAGACCAAGGTATGACCCAGAGTTATAGACTTTTATATTTTTGGTGTGACTCGAAAGTTATGATCTGCATGCATATTTTTTCCAGATAATCACATAATCACATAATATGTGATTATGAAATAGATGGACAATGAAGAATAATGCAAAGGCTTGTTAGTTCAGAAATGTAGATTCCAAAAAGGGATCAGGGAAAACTTTGGTGGTTTTCACCGTGAGATTTACGCCTTAACAAAACATCATGAACAGTTGAGGTTCAGCAAGCACAGTATTAGGTGACCTACACACAGCGCCCAAATCACTGTAGGAATGAAGACCACAGGCATAGATGTGAATGAACTCAAGAAGTTTGGGCTGAGGTTGTCACTTAGTGGTAGAACACTTGTCTATGATCATACAAGAATCCCAGTACTGGAAAAAAAAAAGTTTGGGGGAAATTATTGTTTTGGCTTTTGCTTTTCCTCTCCATTCCATCATTCAACAGTAGGAGACTAATTGTTCAAGTCATTTCTTTAGCTGGAAATGCCATGAAATTGTCAAACTCTCTCCTTCACCATGGAATCTGTTTAGGTGAAGAAAACATTTCTGTGGTCTTAAGCAAGACATGACCTTTATTAGCCCACCTTTGTCTAATAGACCATCAGTTTTTGAGTTAGATTAACTTTTAGTGGCTACTTTTTAGAGTTCCAAGAATGATCAAGTCTGAAAAATGTTTGAAGAGATCTTGTAGAAGGGGTAAGGTGAAAAGCATGCAGACTGAAGACTGAAACAGACTCTGGAAAGTCTCTAGCTTGCCCTTGCTAGCTGCACGGACTTAGGTGGAATGACCTAAGTCACTCAGTCATACTCTTCTCTATAAAATGGGATCAACACTGTCAAACCTAAAACATGGCTCAAGAAGATTGAATGAGATAATTGAGCCCCTGGCTCAAAAAAAGTAGCTAATAATTATAAACATTATTCTTGAAGGTGTATAACTAACTATTACTATTACTACTAATAATAATAATACTGGCAATGTCATATTTATACTGAATTATGTGAAAGATTTATTTCTAAGAAATACAAGTAAAAATGAATTCTTAATTCATGCATATATACTTTAGAGACTGATAAACATTAACCAAAAAGTACTAGTAAGAGTCAGTTTTTATATTTTCTTCATTGAAAGAATATTCTAACTGGATTGAACTAGAATATTTTATTGCTCATTACTGATTTTTCTTGATTCTCCTGCTTTGAGAAGTAAGTAGGATTTCTTATTTAAGCATAAGAATGTTGTTTGCACTAATTATTACAGTGAATAAAGAGTGAAGATTGAAGGAAAGGGAATATTTTAAATAAACACCCCCCCCCATTTTGATCTTGAGTGGATGGTTGGAATTGGTAGAGCCTTTTGAAAGATTATGATTAAATTAAGTAGCAGTAAAGACCTAAATTGCTTTTTTAAGTATGATATCATAGCAAAACCAGGACATCACATTTTTTGGAAAGGTAGAAGATTAGTTACAAAAATAAAAAAAGAAAAGTGTTAGAATCTCAACTGGTGAGAAGGTAGAGATATGAGGCATAGCTGAATAGGCCTGAAATCTCAGAAACTTGTAAGTTCTTTGGCATAGGGACATTGTCCTTAAGAACTGAGACTCTGGGAAACCTTCTGAACTGTACAAGTGTTTCCTGAGGGAAATTCTGATTTCCTATCCAACTCTAAAGGCTTCGAGGACTCTGACAATGAGGGCTGAATCTAAAGAGGTCACAGAAAACATGAGTTACTTTCAGGAACATTATTAAGCCTTTGAGAATAGAATGTACCATATAAATAATTGTTTTTCCAAAAAGTGATGGCCATCCCCTTTCTGTACAATACTTTGTTCCTAGTCTAACTTGTTTTTTTATCACTGATTCCAGGATTTCTATAATAACTGCTCCCTCTGTTT
The DNA here is from genome assembly GCA_020662805.1 of Glaucomys volans. Classification (NCBI taxonomy): domain Eukaryota; kingdom Metazoa; phylum Chordata; class Mammalia; order Rodentia; family Sciuridae; genus Glaucomys; species Glaucomys volans. Next base: position 19,952 of record JAJEJO010004266.1, on the reverse strand, counting down.
TAGTGTTTGCCAGAGATGCCAACATTGCCTTAGATCTGCTGTCTTAGATCTCCCCCTTTATTCTGAATTTGTAACACATTTTCTTATAAACCTATGACAGATTACAAACCTCATAACCTAAACTGCATGATAATAAGCATATCGCTTTCTAGACATGAAGGCTATATCTGCAGTGAAAAAGAAGCTGTTTTCCTTGGCAGAGCAGTTTTTTCAGGGTGTTGGTTGTGTTACAGACGTAAGTGGGAGAGGAATTTTCAGACAGGATGAAGTGTGCCTGATGTCCACATGGACTTCATATGAAGCATGTGATGTAATTCCAATTGGCTTTTCTGTTGGCCATCACAGAGACAGACCTTCCCCAGTCTTAGTTCTTATGTAGGTTCAATTGCATCACTTTCCATTTTTATTGAGTCTATGGCTGTAAAAGAAGCAAAAGGCATATTTTTATGGAATAGTATGATTTTTTTTACCCTGTAACTGTATTCCCCTAGGAAAGCCTTTTTCTGTTATTGTCTGCATAAATATTTATTTAAAATTTACCTCATGGGAGTGATAGTCTGAAAACTATTTAAAGTCACTGCCTGCTTAATATTTATAGACTGAAAGAACTTTATCATTATCAACATGTCCTATCCTGCCCTTCCTTCCTGTGAACACCATTCTGTGGACCAAGTTGATTTCATTCAAATTTCTCTCCATACTCCAATCTTCATACCAACTTTCTATTCCAGTATTTGTGACAGTTAGCACACATCAGTTTTTTGTCACTATAAACATCATGTTCGCTTAGGCATGCAGAGCTAAAAGTTTTTTGAGCTTTAATTTCAGATGAATCAGTTTCATATGTGAACTCAACTCTATACTGTGCTGTCAGCTACAACTGGATATGATTTGGGGGCCATTCCCCCTAAGGAGGGTGCTGATCATGCTGATCACAACAGAGTTTAACTTATTCTTTCATTTAAGGCAGTCTTAATTCTCATTTTCCCTCTATTTATTTATATTTCATTCTTGTTATATATGAGCAAGAGAGAACTTACTATATTTGTCCCAGAGAGAAATGACCATGTACTCATGATCTGTTCAAATAGGGGAGAAATGTGTTTCATGAATTGTCTATACCTGAGCAGTGCTCTCACTTGCTCACATGAACATCAGTAAGCAATCATGCTTCTTTCCCAGTGAAGCTTTAAGCAGAACCAGGATCCTTTGCAGGACCACTTTCTATTCAGCCAATACTGGTCCTTTAGATTTGGTAAGCTGGATGAAACCTATTTGTTCTCTAATGTAGTTTTGACTTCTCCTGGGAAATAGGATTTCCTTCCATATCCACCTATTAAGTTGTGCAGCCTGAAAATGTTGGTTTCAGTCTTTGTTAGGCTAACCACTCATTCATGCCCGGCTATAACATCAATAGCTAGATATTTTTATGTCAGTTTTTGTTACAAAAAAACAACAAAAATGCTAAATGATTTTTTTGGAAAACATTTTAACATATAGTTATGAACTGTCAAGTCAGAAAGAATCTTAAGGGTCAAAACTAAGCCAGAGGAGGGAGTTTGTGTTATAAGTTGAATATAGATTATTTACTCTTGCTGGCATTTGTCAGATAGATTTAAGTTTTAGTTTTCATAGTTTCAAGACCTGCGGAGAAAAGAGACAGAGGACTGAGCTGGTATGGATAAAGCATCTAATAGGAGTCCCATTATCACCACCACACAAAACTGGGATCCCAAACAATTATACTCAGCGCAAGGGTACACTATACATAATCTCTCTATTTACCCCATCTTCCACTTAGACTTGGGGACTCCAGAGAAAAATGATCTATTTAAAAACCCTAAACCAAGTGAAAAGTGAAAAAGCTAGTTTTGAGGTTCCAGCTGGATCTTGCACAGATGTGCTATGTGAGATGATCCAAATAAAGTTGGAAATATAATTTAAAGGAGCCCCTGGTTGGTAGTGCTCCCAGATACTGGCAGAGACAAATACTTTGAAGGACCACATGTGCAAAACAATCTTCAAATATTTCTCCACATAAAGTCCCCCAAAATGTAAAATACAGTGAAAAACAAAAATAACAAAATCTGCAAGAAAATCAACCATCATAAGTGACAGCTAGTAGAAACAACTAACAGCAGAAACATAAGGCATAGACTTCAGAAGTCAGAATTACAGAACAAGGACTATAAGTAGGTTTATATGTTTAAATAAAATAAAAGAAGGGAAAATATTAATAGATCAAGAGACCATAAAAATTCCAAGCAAATTTAAAAATATCTAAGTAAGATATCTAGAAATAGGAAAATATTAAAACATAAATTTCAAAAGCCGAATAAATAGTTTTAATAGTAAAGTGGTTACAGCAGAAGAGAGATGTAATAAACTAGGAAACAGAGCAGAGGAGATTAAGTAAAAGGTAAAAAAGAATAAAAGATAGAATAAGATCTAGTATAATTATAATCAAAGTTCCATAGTGAAAGATGGACTGAGGACAGAGTCCATATTAAAAAATCATATTTGAAGAAATGAAGGCTAAGAATGTTCCCAAACTGACGATAAGTACAAATCTGAAGATGTAGGAAGCCCAAGGTACCCTTGAATACAATTAAAATGAAATCTATCCATTTGCATCAAAGTAAAACAAAATCTCAGTGGCAATGAAACAGTCTTAAAAAGCAAATAGAATACTTATCCAGAAAAGGTGTATGAATGGCTAAGGAATACATGAGAAGATACTTAATATTATTAGTCATTATAAAATGTAAATCAGAACTACATTGAGATGCTACTTCACACCCACCATAATGGCTATAATTGAAAAGATAATAACAAGTGCTGGTGGCATGTAAAAAAATTGAAACTCTTATATATTGCTGGTGGGAATGTGAAACTTTGGAAAACAGTTTAGAAGTTCCTCAGAATACTAAATAGTTTACTTTGTGGTCCAGCAATTTTTCTCTTAGGTGTATATTCAAGAGAATTGAAAACATGTGTTCCCATAGACTTACGCACTAATGTTCTTATCAGCATTAGTCACAGTAGCCAAAACCTGAAAACAACACAGACGTTCCTCGTCTGGCACATAAGCAAAATGTAGCATATTCATGCAGTAGAATATTATTCAGCAACAAAAAGTTATGAGTACCAATACATGATGCAACGTGGATGAACCTTAAAAAGAGCACCATGTGAAAGAATCTACTCACAATGTACACATACTCTGTCATTCCAGTTATGTGAAATGTTCAGGATAGGATAACCTATACACATAGAAAGTAGATTCTTTTTTAAATTTATTTTAATTTTACTTTTTTATTTGTTCTAATTAGATGTACATGACAGTAGAATGTGTTTAGACATTTTGATAGATCATACATAAATAGAGTAATAATAAACAGTTTAATACATAGAGTGTAATACATAAATATATTACAATGATGTCTGCAAATTCTTTGAATATACTTAAAACTATCAACTGTATGCTTTAAACATACAAGGTATGTAAAGTCTATTTCAGTTAAGCTATCTTTTAAAAAGCAATTATTGGTAAGTTCCATTGCCTTTAAAGAATGAATTTGGAGTGATAGCTTAACTTGTCAGTAGCTTCTGGTAGTTGTAAATTAGTGTAATATTACCCTCAGTATGCTGAAAGAGAATATCTTTTAACCTAGAAAGTTACTTTTAGTACTCAGTAATAATATGAAAGAAAAAAGAATAAAATCGATATATTTTCAGATGAAAATTGAGTTTGACAAAACCCCACTGAAGCAAATTTTAAAAGATGGAGCACCATAGCTTAATTTTTCTATACAAATGTAACTTATTACTCATTGGCTAACCTTTCACTATCCCTCTCCCATTCTACCCACTCTCTGGTAACCACTATTTTACTATCAATTTCTATGAGATTAACTTTTTTAGATTCCATGTATGAGTGATATCATGTGGAAGTTCTCTTTTTGTGCATGGCTTACTTAACATAATCACCTCCAGTTCTATCTGTGTTGTAGCAAACCACAGGGTTTTGTCCACTTTGTAGCTGAATAATATTCCTTTGTGTATATTTGCCACATTTTTTAAATTATCAGTTGATGTACACTCAGGTTGTTTCCATTTCTTGTATAATGTAAATAGTGCTGTAATAAACATGGGAGTGCAGATGTCTCTTCAGCATATTGAGTTCATTTCCTTAGGATGTGTACCCAGGGATAGGACTGCTGGATCATATAGTAGTTCTATTTTTAATTTTTTGAGGAACTTTTATGCTATTTTCCATTATGACTGTCTGTACTAATTTAAATTTCTGTCTGCAGTATACAGGGTTCTCTTTTCTTCACATGCTTTTCAGCAATTGTTATCTTTTGTCATTTTGATAATTTTAACTGAAGTGAGGTGATATCTCATTTTGGTTTTGATTTCCATTTCTCTGGTGATTAGTGATTTTGAGCATTTTCTCATACGACTTTTTGGACATGTGTTTGTCTTCTTTAAAGAAATGTCTTTAGGTCTATTGACCATTTTTCAAATTGGATTTTTTTTTTTTTTGCTACTGAGTTTTAAAACTCCTTATATTTTAACCCCTTATCAGATGTATAGTTGATACATTTTAGGCAGAAGAAGATTGTTAATGGAATGAATATCTGAGATATAAGGACGAGTAAGAAGCAAAGACAGTAATAACTGTGACAGTAATAATCTAAACCAACTTAACTGCAAAAACGTAATAATACGAAAGAATAATAGGAATGAACTAAAAATACATGACAACAATTTATGTGGGAAGAGGGTGGTGATGACTTAATATGACTCAAGAACTTTATATTATTGGGAAATAAGATAAACTTAATAGATTGACTTCAGATGACAGTGTTTTAAATGAAAATGTTATAATTCCTAGAGTAATGAACTAAAGATTAGAAGTAAATAAAGATAAATTTAATAAGTATAAATAAAACTATAACTTTTAAATGGTCTGCAAAAAGAAAGTGGAATGAGGAAAAAAGTCATTGGAAACAAGAAAGAAAAGAAAAAAGAAATTATAGTATATATAGGAAGCACAAGGTAAGCTGGGTTGAATTAAAAGCACATACATTGATAATCCTCCATCTAATTTTGTCAGACAGAATAAAAGAATGTGGGTATTACCCAAAGGACTTAAAGTCAGCATACTACAGTGACACAGCCACATCAATGTATAGCAGCTCAATTCACAATTGCTAGATTGTAGAACTAACCTAGTGCCCTGCAGTAGATGAATGGATAAAGATACTGTGATATATACACAATGAAATATTATTCAGCCATAAAGAATAACAAAATTATGGCGTTTGCAGGTAAATGGATGGAGCTGGAGAATATCATGCTAAGTGAAATAAACCAATCCCAAAAAACCAAAGGCTGAATGTTTTCTCTGATAAGTAGATGATGATACATAATGAGGGTGGGGGTAAGTGAAGAATGGAGGAACATTGGATTACGTAGAGGGAAATGAGAGTGGGGAAGGGACAAGGGTATGAAAGATGGTGGAGTGAGACAGACATCATTATCCTATGTACATGCATGATTACATGAGTGGTGTGAATCTACATCACGTAAAACCATAGAAATGAAAAGTTGAGCCCCATTTGTGTACAATGAATCAAAATGCAGTCTATAAAAATAAATAAATATAAGAATGTGGGTATTACTGTTTATAGGAGATGTCTTAAACATAGGGTCAAAGATAACATTTAAAATGAAAAGGACACACTACCCAAATACTAACCGTAGGAAAACTATAGTAGGCTATAGGTAAAGAAACCATTTTTAGAGCTATAAGAATTGATAGTACTACAAGTTCATCCACATAGTGGATCTTCATCTTCTATGGAATCCCATCCTCTAAGTAATCAACAGATGAAACAGATTTTAAACATCAAAATATGGCAGACTTAAGCTACCCAATTTAACATGTTTTCTAATGCTATATACATTACAGAATATTGCACCCAGCATTTGTTGGATACACATTATTTTCAAGCATACAATATAAAAAAGTTCATTTATGATAAACATTTGTTTATTATTTGATAAGCAAGCATAACAAGTTTCAAATACTTAGTATTAAATACATTAGATTCTCTGTCCAAAAAAGCAAGAAATAAAACACACACACACACACGTACACTAGAAAACACCCTTGTATTTGGAAATTAAGAAATGTAAATTATTCACGGGCTAAAGGTGAAATAATAATGGAGATTAGAAAATATTTATGACTGAACAATAATGTCAGTACTACAAATTGAATTAGTGGGATCAAGGTCAAATGAAATTTATAGTCTTAAGTCTCATATAAGAATGAAAAAGGGAACCAGGCACAATGGCACAAACCTGTAATCCCAGTGGCTTGGGAGGCTGAGACAGGAGGATTACAAGTTCAAAGCCAGACTCAGCAACTTGGAGAGACCCTAAGCAACTCAGTGAGACCCCGTCTCTAAAATAAAATATTTTTAAAAGGCGGGGTGGGGCTGGGAATGTGGCTTGGTGGTTAAGCTCCCCTGGGTTCAATCTCTGGTAATTAAAAAACAAAAGAAAGAAAAAAGGGCTGAAATTGGTGAGATTTAAGCTTCCAATTTAAAAATTTAGGGAATAAAAATTGAATAAACCCAAAGAAGGTAGGAGGAAGGAAATAATTTAAAAAGGCAGAAATTAATGAAATAGAAAATAAAAATGTAATTACATGATCAACACAGCCACACTTGTCTCCTTGAGTAGATTATTTAACTTGACTTGCCTCTTGCTGAGATTCATCAAGAAAGAGAGATCAAAATAAAGAATAAAAGGAATGAAAAAGAAGACATAATCATACATGCCACTGATATAAAAATCATGTGTTTTATGAAACTTTGCTGCAAATAATAAAATTTTTGATGAAATGTAGTGAGTAGCATTCTTTAGAAAATACCAGCTCTAGTTGGTTTTGCTGGAAAAAAAAATCCCAATTTTGTACAAACGATTTCATTAAAAGAAGAAATATTCCCTACTTCATTTGTATGACTAATGCTTAAACTTGACAAAGCAGTACACAATAGGAAAATTACAAACCAGTCTTACTCATAAACATAGATGAAAAATCCTAACAGAATATTAGCAAGCTGAATTTGGTAACATATAAAAATATAATACATCATGACTAAGCAAGGTTTTTAATAGTGATAATTCAAAGGAAGATTAATGTTAAAAAATCCATTAATGTAATTCATTCCACAACATGTTAAAGGGGGAAAATGTGGTGAAGATGAATGATAAAAAATTGAAATTCCTCCCTTGGAAACCTGGAACAGGACAAAAGGGCCACCATTATCACTAGTTCTCTGTTTCTGTATGGCCTATGTGCCTAGTATGGATTTCCTCATACCATGTTGGCAGCAGCGGTGTGCTTAGACTTATAAAATGGTGCTTGGTTTCCAGTGGGAGGAAGCTGAAGCTGCTAGTCTTCTCTAGGTTGGGGCTGGGACAGTCCTACTGATGTTACTTCTAGTTGGTTGAAGGAAGTCACAGTCCAACTCACATTCAAGGGAGGATAGATAGACTATTTCTAGTTATGGGGAGTGACATGTGTATACAAGTAAGAAGGGATTGATGGAAGTTGTCTCTGAGGACTATCTACCACAACTCATATCAGATTGGCAAAAATATAAAAGACTGGTGACATAAGATATTGGTAAAGATGTGGAGTGACTGGCATACTTACAAGCTGCTTGTGGTTATGCAAATTAATATAACTGCTTTGGAAAACATTTTGGTTTTATCTAGTGAAATTGAATTAAGATGTGCATGCTATGTGGTCCAGCAGTTTAACTCCTAGATGGATGTTCAAGAAAATGATTGCTTTTTATACCAAGTGATATATATATATATGTATATATATATAATATGTGTGTGTATATAATATGTGTGTGTGTGTGTGTGTGTGTGTGTGTGTGTGTATGAATATTTGGAATAGCACTGTTTGTAATCGTGAAACACCTAGGAACAAACCCAGATCCCAGATACCTATCGGTGGCAGAGTGGACAAAAAAATTGTGGTCAAGTCTTATAATAGAATACTGCACTTTGTTAAAAATGAATTAATTCTATATGCATGGGTTTACATGGACATGATTTAACCTTCACGACATAAGTATTTTAAAGAATATGCATGACACAAAGTTTAAAAGTATGCAGAACCAAATAGCATGTCACTTATGGATGGAGAAATATATGGTAAGCCTAAAAGATAAGAGAGGAAATGACAAACCCCAAATTTGGAGTGGTAATTATTTCCAAAGGGGGACAGAATGAGATGGATATAGGATAGGGCATGGGTGATGCTAATGATTTTTCTCCCTGCTTTGGTAGGTAGAATGATGGGTATTCCTTTTCCTTGTATCTCGTGTACATTTATGTTCTTCTTTGTCTTCTCAACATTTAATATAAACAAAACAAACCCCCCAATATATAGTTTGTTGTTGTTGTTTTATATTATCTTTGATCAAATGATTCTGTTGAATGATAATCTCCATGGTGAAGTATTACCTTGGGTTAATTGTCTTTGTTAGCTCCCTGTTGACCTTCCTGAGGACAATGGTTATAGGCTTGGAAGTTTTGTGGATGAGTAAGGTTGTCCAGGGAGCCTTCATTTCATTATGAACCTAGAGCCTCAAGGCAGTCTACTGATATTGTTCCTATAGTGCATCTTCTAGGCTCTTAAGACTGATTCTCAAGGCCATCTCTTTCCTTCCCTTTCCAGCTGTGGCCCCCACAATGATGGAAATTATCTCATTTATATAAGGCATTTACAATTTACCTAGGATTTTACTGATGTGATTTCATTTTACAATCAGAACAATGTATAAAGCAGGCCATTCATCACATTTCACAAGTCAGGAATTGCTGCTTACCTTTGGCAATACTTCCTTGGTTTTTAGGACACTCTTCTTTTTTATTATTTCTTCCCAGGAAACTTTCTTCTGTATTCCCTTTAAGCATAGTTGTTATTGGGCTTCTCTTTAATACTCTCATTAGATGATATTTTCTTTTCTTGCGATTTAAATCTTCACAAATGAACTAATATCTGCTAAATCTACTATGCAGAACTCAAAGACTTCTATGAGCACCTGACCTCCATATATATAACTTCATGCCTAAACTTTCACTTTCATCAAACATGTCCAAAATTCAATTTTTATCCCACCGTTGCTATTCCTTCTGTATTCCCTATCTCGTCAAACCATACCATCAACTAATCCAATGACCAGCGCCCCCTGTGCCCAAGACCATCTCTTTAAACAAATTCATGGTCTGTCCTGTTGGATTGGTTATTGAAACTTGGGATAAATCAGTAACTTCAAATGTAAAAGGTAGGTTTCTAATTTCTTGCAATTTTGTTGTTTCATAGATTGATCAACTGAAGCAGGAACTTTCAAAGAAGGAGTCAGAACTTCTTGCCTTACAAACAAAGCTTGAAACCCTTAGCAATCAAAATTCAGATTGCAAGCAACACATTGAAGTGCTTAAAGAGTCGCTTACTGCCAAAGAACAGAGGGCCGCCATTCTTCAGACTGAGGTAAGTCACTGTCTCAGGAATCTGGATGTCAGAGATATTGAATTGATAGGAAATGTCATATCTGAGCAACTTTCTTTGGAAGAACCCTTGGGACCAGATGTGTTTTGGAATTTGGATTTTTGGAATTTTGGAAAGGTGAGATCTATTACATGTATCATAGTTTGTGTAATCTTCCCAGTGAAGTTATAGCAATACCTTATAAGCAAAAACATGAATATTTCTGCAGAAAAATTTTCTTACACGGAAGTAGGATAAAGACTATGTAAATTGTTTCCTGTCAGGTTGCATCAGGTGGTGACACAGAGGGTGTTTGATTTTCACTTGGATTTCTTTTTGTTTTTTTTTTCATTTGCCAGGGCTTTTCTGGATTTGGGAATCATAGATAAAGAATTGGATCTGGATGTCTTTCATTTTATCAAAGTCATACAAGTTCCTTACTTTGCTGTACATCATTTGTATAGGTCTACCTTCTGGCACCTGTATTTCTAGGGGTTTCTTACTAAGAAGCATCCTTAATTTACATGATTCTTTTACCCACTGAAGAAAGTATCATGTAACTTTCTTAAAGAAAATGCTGGTTATTTCTTATTCATACTTAGAAGAATGAAAAAATATACATATATAATATATATGCATATATATTATATATATATATTACATCTTTGGATCTGCTAAGAAATACAAAAGCACAAACTAATTAAATAAAATAGTTGCCAGAAGAAGTAAGAAATTTAGCGAAGAACGTAGTTAATCCCCTTGTTTTTATGTTGAGGCAGTGTGTTGTGTGGGTTACTTTGGAAAAGTCAATCTAATTGACACACATGTTTTTTCTTAACCTCTTTGAGCCTGTCTTCCAGGCATATAGTTTAGGGTCTATAGGGAGGTTTGGTTTTGCCTTAGAGGTTAGTGGGACTGCTGAGTAGGTCTGTACCCTTGTCAAGTACAAGAAAGTGTCCAGAGGAGAAAGGAAATGGGTTCCAGATAAATAGGTCTTGGATATGGCTCAGCCCCTATACATTTGATCTTCAGCTAATAGACAGCTATTTCTTGTTTCAAACCAAAATGATCACTTTGACTTCAAGACATATTTCTTTCACACTTAAGAAAATCCATTTTCAGAGTTGTGTATTGTTGAATTATGAATGCAAATGCATGAACATTTTCTTTTATAAAGCAAAAATTTAATGTATCTATTAATCGGAAGGTGGCTTGTATCTTTGAGGAGGCAACAGTGAATAGTGTCAAGAACTGTGCTATGGTGCACTGTAGCCACTAGCCATATGTGGCTATTTAAATTAATTAAAATTTAATGAAAATTAAAATATAGTCCCTTATTTACATTAGCCACATTTCAAGCATTTAATAGTCACATGTAGCTTGTTTCTACTCTGTTGGACACCACAGCTATAGAATATATTTATCATCTAGCACTTGTCTGGAATAGAGGTCAATGGACTATCGCCTCTGGGCCAAATCTGGTCTTCTGCCTTTTTTTTTTCTTTTTGGTACTAGGGATTTAACCCAGGGGCACTCCACCACTGAGCCACATCCCAGCCCTATTTTTGTATTTTATTTAGAGACAGGCTCTCACGGAGTTGCTTAGGGCCTCACTAAGTTGCTGAGGCTGGCTTTGAACTGGAGATCCTCCTGCCTCAGCCTCCCGAGTTGCTGGGATTACAAACGTGTGCCACTGCGCCCGGCTTTCTGCCTGTTTTTATAAATAGGCTATTATTGGAACAGAGCTCCACCCATTCATCTACATGTTATCTCTTACTATTTTCTTGGTACAATAGCAGAGTTGAGAAGAGATTGTATGGACCATCTGAAGCTATTTACCCTCTGGCCTTTTTTTATAGAAAAAGTTTGCCAACCTCTGGCAGGATGATTTTGTCAGAAGAGGGTTGAGTGGGTATCAGGATACCTACCTAGTTTCTTACCCTAAATTGGACCAGATAGTCTGCTGACCCCTGTTTGAGTTTTTTTCTTCAGGAAACAACAGATTGCACCCACATTTTGTCTTAAATTATCAATAATACTAGGATTTCTGATAAAGTTAATGTGATTGCTTTGCTGTGTTTTGGGTAGGAGGACATTTGATAGGCAAAGCAGTCTGCTTGCCCAAATAGCCATCAGGTTTCATGATTATTCCTCTCCAGAAGGCAAAAATGAGAAAAGTCAGCAGAAAGGCTTTTCCTCCCATTACCTCACACTGCTGTATGTTGTAGTCCCTGTCCTCTCTTCCTTTTCTTATTCCCCTACTTGTATTTTACCTCTCTCAAATTAATGTAGTCCAAATTAGACCTATACATATTTCATTAAAAAAAAGAGTGGTGATATGGATAGCTTCTGTCTCATATTCAGTAATTAAAATGACCCAATGAGAGATGGTGCTTTGAAGTAGAAATCTTGTTCTCCATCTAAAGAAAAAGTAAGATGATTTTCTAAGTCCTCTGCTTTGAAGTTGAGAGTGTGAGATTAATGATTTTATCAGCAGGAAACATCCAAGGAATTTGTTTTGCCTTTTTTCTCTTATTAAGATTTCTTTATAGAAGCAGAAGAGATAGTTAACTAATGATGTCCATCTCTTTGAGAAAGCAATTTAGGTTGAAATTAGCTCTAATTGTTGGATCATAAGCAGAGGACTTTTGGCAGCAGGGTAAAATACTTTAAAGCAATTTCCCTACTCCTTGGAATAGCAGAGGGAAAAGAGTTTTCCTTTCTAATCTGTGGTGGGTTAGTGGTTGAGCCTTCAGCAGAAGAGATATTGTTTCCTTGTGTACTGCAACAAAAGGTCCAAGTTTAAATTCATATGCAGAGCCAGGCATGGTGGCTCATGCCAGTGGTCCCAGCTACTCATGAAGCTGAGGCAGGAGGATCACAAGTTCAAGGCTAGCCTGGGAACTTAGTGAGACCCTGTCTCAAGTGGAGTTCAGTGGTAGAGTACCCTTAGGTTCAATCCCCAGTACTGGGGAAAAATTTCATTAGAAGGATTTGGTACTCATACACAGAAAATGTTACATATGATAACTCTTTGGCGTTTGATTCCTGACTCATTCCTAAATGATAGATGTCACTGGCTTAATAGTTCATCTCTGTATAGAGTGTTTTTGCTAGTAAGGAATTTGTGTTTGTGAGGTGGTAGGGTGAAGGGTAGAGTAAGGGGTGGGAGGTAAGTTGTATGGGTTTGTGGCTATGTGGCTTGGCTCCTCAGTTGGTTTGTTTTAACTTGTACAAATGCCCAGGCACTCTTTGACATGTGTGTAATAAATCAATGGAATAATAATTACACATACACACAGATATATCACATTACTCTTAACATAACATTTTATTTTTTAAAATAGCTTCAAAGGACCCCAAAACCGAGTTCCTTATTTTGGTACTTTCCTTGATGTTTTCTATGTACCAACTTCCCCATTTGCCAGCACACAAATTCCACAGCAATATGGATAATAGTGAATTGGCTTTCTTAAGCACCTTGATTTTTCTGTAACTTAATGAATAATTGGCAAGATATCCAGAAATTCAGAAGGCCTAACATTGATTTTGCCATATGAAGTAAAATATTAAGGTAATTGGATAGCATTTAGTAGTGGGAGATGTATGGGCATACCCCAGCCTCCCTGTTCATTAACGATATGATGTGGGTCAGACTTAAGCTTCTGTAAACTTTTATATGTCAGTCTATAAAATGGCAGTTATTTTGCCAGCCTGACACATCTGTGTGAAAAGTGCTTTGCTTATAGCAAAGGGCTATAGCTACATATAGTATTTCCATCACGGCTGTTATTATTAGCAGTACCACTGTTTATCAGGGACATTTGGGCAAGTTGATTCTAAATAGTCACTTCTCATCCATTTTGTTTTACCTTTTCGACTCTCCTTTGAATTTTTCTTTTTTTTTTTTTTGTGGTGCTGGGGATTGAACCCAGGGCTTTGTGCTTGTGAGGCAAGCACTCTACTAACTGAGCCCTCCTTTGAATTTTGACATATGCATTTATGAACTCTATACTTTGATATTTCAATTGAGTCACTTTTCTTAATGTCTTAGACCACTGAAGAAAAATGAAGGTACTATGAATGTGAGCATGTATTTAGTTCTGTTCTCTAATTAAAGAAATTTATTTGTTTTCTGGAAAGTATACTTTTCCCCAACTCAGCATGATTTCTAAACCATCAGGCTTCATGACTTCCACACATGCCTTTTGGAAGATGTGTTATATGACAGTAGTTCAGAATGCTAGTTTGTATTAATTTTTATTCAAGTAGGTCAGGGAGGGTTCTACTTGTCTAAGAGTGAACACCTAAGAATTTGTTAATGAAAAAATGTAGGCATTTCATGTTTATGTAGGCAAGGAGAAAAATATTCAGGGTAAGGTAGTGCAGCTCCGTAGCAAGGGTCGCTAACTTTTTTTTAAAAAAGTAATCAATATATGAGAATCTTATACAATCTATAGGTCCTCACTCCAGAAAAATTCACCTTGGCCAATACACACTTAAAAATCACATGTAAAAATGTATAGAATTAAGGTGGTTTACAGTTGCTCTGAAACAGTTCCAAGACCTTCACATTATTGATCTTTGTCCTATGGATTTCATGCATTTTTTATGCTTAACACATATTCTTTGAATGCTTTTAAAATGATAGATATTGCTCCTACTCTCATGAAGTAAACACTCTTTTGGTTATATATGATATGGAACTGATTTATAATGCCATAAACTCCTAGGGCTTTCATTATCACTGGCTACTTAATTGAACTTCATCTTCCTTTTATTGCTTAAAGAAGAGTTCTGCTGGATTCAGGGCTCCCTTTGTGTCAGGAAACTGATATGCATTATCTCATTTAATCTTAATGGCAAGTTTTATAATTCTGTCATATTTAATGAATTCACTGGACTTTCAAGCATGCTTACTAGGTACAACCTTGTACTGTATAAGAAGGGAGCTAAGAATGAATAACAGGGGCATAAACCCTCATAGTAACATTGTGCCTATAACAGAACACGTGGCCATAATGATGAAGGCTATTGCTCAACCTCTGGGGGAGGTTTCCATTTTTCAGAAAATTTTTAATCCTAGTATATCAAGTAAAGTTTATTGTGTAATAGTTTTTAGTTCCTTAAAGATGTTCCATAGGGCTGTGGATATAGCTCAGTGAATAGAGTGCTTGCCTTATATGAACAAGGCCCTGGGTTCAATCTCCAACACCACACACACACAAAAAAAGATGTTCCATAAACATGGAACTATTATGCATATATACATATATATATGCACACATATATGCACATATAAATACATACACACACGTATGTGCTTGCATACTATGTACAAAAAAGTGAAAGAAAGAGCAACAGTATATTCCTGTGTTCTGTCTGAGTGGTGGAGACCCAGATGCTCTTTAGATTTTTCTGTGATATGTATGTTATAAATTCATAATGTAAAAAATTAAATAGATTTTTAACAGAAGTGGCATCATCATTTCTGCAGGGAGCTTGTATAAGGTGCTGATAGAGGAGGAGGCATTTTCTGAGTCTGTGGCAGCATTTCTCAGTCACTGAGTCACAGATGACTCAGTGTGATAACACGACCAGGGTACAAACTTGGTTTGTCAATTTGCGAGGTGAATCATAAAAACTAAGCTTTCAACAATAAAAATGTTACACAGAAAAAAGAACAAGTGTTCTGTGTCCTTGCTTTTCAGTTTATTAGCATTGAGATGGCTTCTCTGCCCCACTTTATGGCAAAGCTGTAACTTGTGGGCAAAGAAGACACCATGACTGGGAATTGGGAATGCCATGTGGCTTCCAAGGACTGTGAGACTAGACACATTCCCTGTGGGGCTTTGCAAACAATTCCAGATACTTAAGAAACTACTCATTTTTCAGGACTCACAGGTTTGGAAGTAGTTTTTTTAAATACATGGAAGTAATATTTGCCTCCGTATATAAGGTGGGATTTATAAGGAGTCATCCTTTACTGTTAAACAATTATTTCAGTTTTCCTTTTCGTCTTCCGCTGTAGTTAACTGGCAAGCTGTCTTTCTAATCACTTCATTTCAGCCTTCAAAGGTAATATTTAAATGTCCTTTTTGAGGTAGACCTTTGTTTGGAGCCCTTCATAATCATTGCATTTAAAATCAAAGTGCTTTTAAAAAAGTTAATAGCATATGTCTAAACCAACTTTTAAGACTGTCACATTACCCCCGTGTCATTTAGGGTACATCATCTTGCTTTCAGGACTTGCAAGGAATGTCTTTAAAATTAATAAATTAAGGGACTTGGTGAAAAAATATACAAAAGAAAGCCCTTGTGTCATTTGCATTTTTCTACTCTAATCCCCTTGTTGGCTTCACATTTTAAGATGTTTTTATTTGACAGGAAAAGGCATCACTTGAAATTTTTATTGATAACACTTTTAACTGCAAGAAAAAGACATAAACCTGGAAAGCAGTAACTATCATGGTGGCCACAATTGGGAGGTCTGCAGAATGGTTTATTACTAGTAGTAGAAAAAAAAGGATTGGGAACCACAGTCATTACAGGGGTCACCACCTTTGCTACATGAATTTTATTTTTTTCTCTTTCCATTTTGAGAGTGTGGATGATGGCAGTGTAGAACTACACACTTTCCCCTCCCCTAATGTCTGTGGGCTTTGTTTTGATTCTCTTTTTATTAATGACGTGAAAATTTGGGTTCACATAAAAAAAATGAGCCAAAGTCAGGCTTTGTGAACCTCAGACTGCAGAAAATGCCCCTGTATTTGGCCAGTGAAGGGATTGTATAAAGGGGCACATTTGACTTTCAAAGGTTTTTAGCTATTTTGCTATCCTGGTGAACTAAGCAAGGTGACCTCATGGTTGCTTTTATTTTCTTAAGGTAAAAGCATAAAAGAAATTAAAATGTGATGTAAGGGAGCATCCCAAACTTGTTATAAAAGTTTCTTTATGATTGTTCCATGGTAATTTCTGGACCCTTAAAGAATGGCACATGTAGCTACCAGCATCATCTTGTTTCATAGGTCAAGAGTATTGTACTTTGTTGTTGTTATCATTGTTCAGTCTTTCAGAGAATGCCTTATTTAACACCTTGTTAGGATAAAATTGCTTTTGACTTTGTAAACACAGGTGTTCAGTTTGAGTCTTAATGAACTGTGAAATAGGTAGATGTCTAAAAGGAAGTTCTATAAATTGTGAACACAGCTCTGTCAGCACAGTAAATGGATTAGGAAAATTCATTGTCTGCCCTGTAACTGAATACCAATGTGATACGTGTTCATGAATTAGTCCTGAAAAGTCAATAAAATGGAGGAAGAAAGTAGAGGCTAGAAGATGTTGATGATGGGGGTTCCCCCACCACAAATGAATCTGGTGCAGGAGGGCTTGGAAATCAGAATGGCTATTCATAGGAAGACCAAGAAGGAATACATATGAGCAGACAACACAGAATTTATAGAGTAAAACCACAAACACCTTATTTTCCATTGTACTAAAATAATGATATTTTACAGTACTCTTTTGTATGGAATTCTGCTTTCAATTTTGTATTTTTACTGCAACTCAAATCTCATTATAAATATTCCAACAAAAATCCTTTTTTAATCAAAAACTTTCCAAGCCTTAGCCATTGTCAACGTATTTTGGGCAACTTATTTTCCTAGTGAATCAAAAGAATTTGGCCTTTCTCTTTGAACTCATCAGGGTGTTATTTGACAAACATGTAATTAAGATAACTGAATCATTTTTAATTTTTTATATTAAACCCCTTCATAATCTATATCCATTATTTTGGGGTGTAGAGATATGGAATCGAAACTCTATTTCTTTGAAAGAAAAGAAACGGATTATTAGTACTTTTGTTTGATTATACTTCTGTTTGAAAAAATGACTTGTCTATAATAAGCAGTGACTAGAAGTGACAATATCCAATTAACCAATCGTCTATGAGAAAATACACAGCCACTGGTAAGTGTTACTTACTGGTAAATGGTTCGCAGGGGGAAAATAAAGTATGTATTTCTGTCATGTCTGTGGGAAACTGACTTGCCACTTTAAAAAAGGAGATGACAGAATTTAGGAGGAGGGAAATCCAACAAAACTCTCACTGACCTCCACACTCACATTCTTTCCTTTTTTTAAAATGAAGTTTATAGAAAACAGAATTTATTAAGTACTTCCATCCATATTTTTTTTCTTTTGGGGGATATTCTTTAGAAATAGCCAGTGTACTTTGTGATTATGTTCTCTGGATCCATATTTGTGATAGTTGCCTGCATCCCTCTGGAGAAGGGCTAACATTTGGTGCACTGAAGTTTCTTTATGTACAACAAACCAAAATGTGAAGAGTGAAGTTAAATAGCAGGACTTCTGTAAGAATATTTCACCTTTTTAAAAAATATGAACTTACTTTTTTTCTTCTTTAAATTAAAAACAAATATTTATTCTATACAGAATAGTTATAGTTTTACTAAAAATCTTCTTACTAAACAAAAGAAAAGGAATACAACTTGAGGTAATAAGTTGTGTAGATGAGGACCATTTTAACCCTAGGAGTTTTGTTTTATTGGATGAATTTCTATCTTGAAGTCTATAAAGTTTATTGCATTAATTTTTATAAATTTTCAAATGTAGATGATTTCTTAAATCCTTATGATTACAACAGAACAATGTTTGACCCCTACAGTATTATTTGGCTGTTGTTAATTTGAAACCGAAGAGACTGTGACTTGTGGCTTTAAGATCTGGCCATGTACACACACACACACACACACATATATTCTCACATATATATACAGACACACACTACATAGAAAAATAAATGTAATACTCCCTAATTTATAATGTTCAATGTGATAAGAGAATTGCATGTTAAAGCTACAGTGAAAAATTCTTTTTAACTTATTAGATGGACAAAAGTCCAGAAAGTCTGAAACATCAAACATCATCCATTGGAAAGACAGTGGGGGAAACTAGTTTTTCAGTAATGCTGGTAGTAACGCAGAATGGTAAATCCCCTCTCAGAGGAGAATTTGACAACATTTAGCAAATTCCACATGTGTTTGTTTTTGACTGGCAATCTCAGTTCTAGAAATAGATCTCAAAGGTATACTAGTAAAAATACAAATCATCCAAGAATTCATTGCAACATGTTTGTACTGGCAAAAGACTGGAAACAACTAAGATGTCTCCAAGTTGGGACTGATTGAATAAATCATTGTGATCCATAAGATAAAGTGTTATGCAGTTGTGCAAAAGATGAACTCTACTATCTCAATATAGTGATATTGGGGATCTCTAGTATATTTTTTCAAATGCGAAAAGGAGAAGATGATGAAAAGTGTGTAGGATATGCTTCTGTTTATCTAAGGAGTTGAGGGACTGTAAAAATGTATGAATATATGTATTTGCTTACATTTTGTTAAAATTATGGAAAAATCATAAAATTAACAAACACTGGAGGTCATAGGATGGAATGGATAGGGAGAGAGCCTAGACTTTTTGAGTACACCTTGTCTTATAGATTTGACTTTGGTACCATGAAAATATTTTACATAATTACAAAGCAAAATTAAATCCTGAAAGGCAATCCCTAAAAAGTTAAAAGGAAAATGAAACAAACCTGCCTGTTTTGTCTGAATGATGGCACAACTATACAGAGAAGATCTATTCCAAGTGACTTTAAAGCAGAGTTCTGTGAGTGTACGTCTCTGGTGGGATCTAATTCAGGACAAAGACATGCAAAACATCTTAAACATTTTTCAGTAATTATATTATTGGTTGTACCATGGATATTACTATTCTAACCAAATGTATGTGGAGAGTGGAATACAGCAAATGAAAGTTTCTGTGGGTGTCATTAAAATGAGCTTGAATTTTCAGCCTGTGGGACAAAGGAAATACATATGCAACATTAATGAAGTTAAGTGAAAGTACTGTGCCCTAGTTTGCATTTGGAATATCAGTATGAACTCATGTTGTATTTTATACTTAAAAATGTGTATATGTTTTACATATAATATATAGGATACGTAGGCTAATTATAATCCATATACTATTATATATCCTAGCATGCCCCTGAAAAGTCCTAGAAAAGGGCCAATCTAGTAGCAATGAGCATTTCTATTGCCAAATTGTACTATGTTCCCACTAAAGGTCTCTGTAGAACTGGCTAAATCCATGACTGGGGCAGGAAACAATGCTTCGAACATCTTGTCATGCCAGAAAACAGGAAAGCAAACACAGGCTGATAGAAGCACATCAAAATGACTGAGAGACTCTCACTAGCTAACCATAGACCCCTAATCAAAGAATTTGAGCAACAATGGCACATAAAATATGGTTAATGCATGACGTCAGG